>JAMXBD010001706.1:0-306957 GCA_024138025.1 Combretum micranthum | reverse complement strand
CAATAGAAAATAAAAATGGATATTCATGAACATGAAGCAATACATGAACATAGTGTACTTCCATAACAATAAGTTTAGGAAACTCACATGGTCATGTAAAGTTACATGACATGGTAGAAGTAATATAAAGAAAGTTTTTATTACCTAAAAGATATTCAAGGTGGAGAAAGTGGTGGTGTTTGAGAATTTTGGGGGTATGTAGAAAGGATATTTGGAGAGAATTTTGAGAGAAGAATTTTAGAGAGTTTTGGTAGTAAATTTGTTGTAGATGAAGTGTGAAGAAATGAAAAAGGAGAGGAGTATTATGAGAAGTTGAGAGAAATTATAGTTAATTAAATAAGAAAAGAAAGAAAATTGATGGCATGAAAGAAAGAGTAATTAAAAAATTATTAGAAGAAAGTGTAAAAGAAGTTTGGTAATATGTGGTGTAAAATTTTTATGTGAAAAGAAAAAGTAAAGAATAGTATATAGGTAAGTAAAAAAGTATAGATAATGAAAGTAATGAATAGTAGAAAAATACTATGTATAGTAGACCAGACAATTAAAATACCGGAGTAAGAAAATACGTGTAAAAAAGCTATATATGATATTTTTAGTTACAAAAAAAAAATTCTAAAACAATATTTTTGAAATCCTTTTATTTTTACAAGTTCAATGGTATTGTTGGAATATTTCCACTATCCGGTGCATCGGGGCACGGTTTTCGAAAACCAATCCCATTCAGATCCAAAAGACACTAGAAAATTGCGAATATAATATTTTTAAGCTTTCATATTTATTACGAACCATTTTCTACAATTATCTTAATTTTGTTGTCTAAGGTTTAAGAACACAAGAATGCCGGATCTAGAATTCATCAGACTAATCATAGAATAGGTTAACTTTAGGGTTCCGGTTTGACTTCGATTTGACTTCCGGTTCTTTAGGTTTACTATATTACCGAAAAATCTAGGAGCTTACATAAATCCTCTATATATAACCTCTTCACAAAATTTGGACTTTGGAGATTTTCACCCAAAATTTGCATTATTATTAAATGTTCCACGGCTAGTTTTCTAAGCATAGCATTTAGATGTCACCCATATCATCCAGATGCCATCTAGAAAACCTCTACCGACTTTACTTGATCAATTTGTTGTGTGCACCGTGCCAGCACAAAGCACCTCTATTGTTTGGACGTATTGCCCAAACATTGAAACCTTAAGCACTGTTCACATGATCAGAAGAATTGTGATCATGTGAAGCATGACAACCATCCCAATGTCAACTGCTACTATCCAGACACTAGCTACAATCATATGATTATGTCTTCTAATCATGTTAGTGTCCAGACACTAGCTATAAGGCAACAAGGTCTTGAAAAAATTCTTCTAATGCACATCCAAACATGAGCAAATATATATTGCAAACAAAAGCTCATCACATAATAAACATGTTATTTTGATTAAATATAACTTTTCTATATTACTTGTGTAGCTGTGCTTTACATTTCCTCATTAAAATCCAATATAAACCTTATGGTTCAACATTCCAAATCATGGAAATTCCTAATATTGATCATGGTAGAGATTGCTCCAATCCGTACCACTATCTCTATTAATTAATTAGAACATTCCTAATTAATTGCTTCATATCGCATTACAATAGTTAGTTAACATACTCATTAATTAATTCATCTATGAATTCCTCCATTAGGTTTAATTCTAATTAGGAAATTTATGTCGTCTCATACATGGGATTGCATAACTCTATCTAATCATGTAGATCTACTATATATAAGAAATACTATTTACTATATATAAGATAGCCTTACTTATCTACACATGCTAAGAGAAACAAATTAAACAGCCTAACATGATTGAATACTAGGATAATGAATTATTTTATTGAATCAAAAAATATACTCAATCACATAATTTCCCAAGGTTTCACACCTAGATAAAACAATTAGTCCTTATGCAAATACATCAAAAATCAAACTCATAATAGAAAAATAACAAGAAAAAAATAGAAGGAATAAACTAACTTATTGACTAACAATGAATTTCAACATTCTTCTAATGAAAATGGACTCTCCTTTCCTTCTAATACTCTCTAAATGTGGAATCTCTCAAGAATAAAATGCAAAAATCTAATTTTAAAACACCTAAAATAACTATTTATAAAATAAGACAGAGGTTAGGATACAAATTTATCTCAAATAAGATAAATAAAAAAACACCACTATAACACGAGAGTATATGTCATGACAAAGCACAAATGGAATAGCAAGATTATATTGTATTTATGTTGCTTAAATAGAAAAATAATTAAATTGCATTGATGCACTTCATAGATGATATCTATCATGCATATTATGATCACATATGGTTATATTACAAAAATAACCGAATGACAATTTTGACTGTTGATGACTTAGAGACTTCATTTAGCTTTTAGTTGTAAAATTAAAACTCCTGCGTTTTTTTTTTTTTCCTTTTTTGGGAAAACTTTAGTGGATAGGTTCAATCTTAAGCTTTATGTTTCCAAATATTCATTTTAAAGTATTTACCTTATCGAAAGATTATGAAGAATTTATATAAGTTGAAGTTTCATTTAATAGGTGGGCTTTACATGTTCTCTCAGCAATAAAAGCACACAATGATCGTTGCACTGGAGGATGTACCTATCGTCAAATGTAATAAGTACAGGGTGTATATATTGAAATTTGAATCTGCATCTCTAGGTACGTGATTGAACGATCTTTTGGGAAAGCAATGATCTCCGACGTAAGGTTGATTCGTATCCTAGAAGTGATGCAACAAAATAATGCTTTTGGCAATTGGTTTCATGATATTCCATTGAGAGTAAAACTTACCGATCCAAATATGAACCTACTTTTCCTTTTTCGCCCATTAATGAGGACCGACTGATTTGAATTTTTCTTCATGACAGGTAAAGTGCTACGTTATTGTCCTTTCTACTTGCCGGTTTTAAACAGCCAAAAATAGGTCTTTATACGGTTTATTTGTCCCGTTATCTTTCTGTCATTTTAGCTTTTATCTTTTATCATTTGTTGATTTTACCTTTATTTTTGTTATTTTTTAATAAACTATTTATTAAAAAAATATACTGATAAAAATGTTTACCTCTAAACTAATCAAACAAACTATATATTGTTATAAAACAAATATAATATAAATATCAATAAAAAATAACAATTTTTACCATTTGACTTATCTCCATATCCACCATAAGGATTTTACTTTTATACTATTTTCATATAAGTATCTATTAACTTTATCTTCATTTTCACATAAACATTTTAAAGAATTTTTTTGTTTAAAAACCTCGCCGTTTTATCTCTATACTCTTTATATAAAATCGTTTACGTCATTTTAATTTTATGGATCCCACGGACTTTTACATAATAATAAAAAAAATTGTCAATAACATTCTAACCTAGTAACATTTTATCTGATTTCTTAAAATACAAGATACTAGATTCGAATCCCTCCTTCGTATTGTAATGGCTAAAAAAAATAAAACATATATATATATAAACATAAAAACCTTACTTTTTAAGATGAAAAAGATCCCAAAATAAGAACATGTGCTGCCGTTGCTAAGAACCCCCGGTTACTAGGAACCGCAGAAGATGACCCTTTAACTTGTTCAAGGGAGTGGTCTAATGCAATTGGACTAGCATCGAGTCTCGAGACCAAATTCCCTTGAAATTTCCGACTTTGAAGAATATAATTAACCCTGTTTCACCAGCTTCGACAGACAAGAAGCGGTATCTCGATTTTTATTCTAAAAGACCCCCACTTCAACCAAGAGGTTAAGTGTCCCACTGTTAAAGGACCTGTGCTTTGTTTGTTTGGGTGGGGGGTGGGTGCGTGGGTGGGGGTGGGGTTGGGGGTGCGGGGGGCAATCATCGAAGATCGGATCGGAAAACGTGAGAACGGCACAATGAAAACATCCACATTCAGAGAGAGAACTAAAAATAAATACAATATGGGGAGCAAATATATCCAAATAGCATACAAGACAGATCATTGCTCATCAATTCAAAATTTTTCACACAGTGCACTCTCTGTGGAATTCACCTCGAAAACATTACAGAGGGCTCAAACCTAAAATACAGACAGCTAATCAGGATAAAAAACAACCAAAAAGGAATGATTTCACCGAAAAGAAGCCTTCCATGAATTGCACCATACATCCTCTCCATAGCTCGAAAACCCTTCTCAAATGCAGTTACATAATTCTCAGAGTCAAACAAATTTTGGAGCTGATCGGAACTCCATTTTCGCCACAAGGGCTGGTAATTATATATATCCCGAAAACTGGATCACCTAGCATTTGCTAAATTGCCTTTTCTCTCTATATAAAGAGGCTTCCCTTCTCAAAACAATCAAAATGGCTTTCAGATCTAAGTTTTGTTCCCCTCCCCATTGTAGCCACACCAAAAATAAAGTTAAGCGTTAGGGAAGTAAATCTAAATGCTTAGCTAAACAGTTAGTTGGCCAAAAAATCTAAGTGGCCTCCTCAATCTGAATCCTTCACAGAACTTACAGATGTTTCCCCCATACAAGAATCCTCCCCATTTGTCAAACCAGGATGGCTTCCTGACTATTCTCCTCAAGGGAAGTTGTCCGAGATTTTCCAGGTCTAGTACGAACATTAACCCCATTGGAAAGGGAACCTGCAGAGCAGTTTACAAAATGGATTCAATTTTTCAAACAGTACCATTGCAAAATTTATTAGTTTTCAACCTGCCAGCCAACTGCAGTACTAGGAACACTGCTGGAGAATCTACCAATTACAAAATATTCGGATATATGAAATAAATGTGTCCTTTCTTGGTTCAACAAATGAAGAGGTGTGATTATTAAGGAGCACGATGGAGGGCCAACTTCTTTTAAATACCTGATCACCAGCATTAGGCCCTTCGGTATTAAAGAGAATAGGACGACAGCGTTTATCCTCATTCATCAAGCTTGAGTTCTGGAAATGTGCTATGAGAGCAGCTTTTCCTTGTATACGAGCATATGCAAGGGATGCTACCTTTTCACTATTGAACTTTTCCCATTTCTTACCATTAAATGCCTAAAACAAACAAACAAACATTTTATTTATAGTCTTCACATTGCTACAGTTTTGAGTTTGGGAAAAACGGACCTTATAAAATGGAATGATCTGACTAGGTTCAGTCATGTTGATGAAGGCATACCCAACATTGCATTTGTTCTGCACAAAGGATTGTAATAATTTAGACAAATAATTTCAAGACAATCGCCATACACAATGTATTTAGATACTCCCCAAGAAATGCCTCTTACCTTAAAGTCAATTGGTAAATAAATGAAATCATATGTCCCTCTATGACGTTCATCAATTGCTGCCAAAAGCATCTTTGAAGTGTATCTGTTACCATCGTCACAAAAACAAATATATTTAAACACTGAGGACAGATAATTCGATTAAAAAATTGAATGTATGGAAGACTGCACAATTTCACTGAATCACGGTAAAGATCAATTATTTGAACAATGACTTCCCATGGAAGTGTAAACCAGGACTTTCTAAAGCAATATTATTTATCCTATCCACTAGTATGTAATATGCAATGTGCAAGGTCTAAAGCATTTTTTCCAGAACAAGTAGCTAATGTAAAATATACAAGTGCAGATATCTACTCGCAAAATACTCATGCAATGACTTTCTTGAGCTTAAGCACACTTAATTTGAGACACCACAAGGAAAGTAATCATGGCATATCTTTTCACATATCAGTAAAAATATTTCAATACTAAAGTTTATGTTGCTGAGGAAGAGCCATCTTGAAAAATAAAACATGTCCAGAAAGGATACTTGGAGCACCATCTAAATTAATCAACCAATATTTTCAGGAATGACCAACCAAATTTTATACATCTTAGCATCGTTCTTCTTTATTGTAGAAGACAATTTACTATAAGGAATGACATTAGTTGCAAATTATCAACTGGACCAGTTTCCCCGTAATTAATGGGCCTATATGCACCTCAGAGCTGAGATAAACAACTGCTAAGGATAAATTGATGCCAAAGAAAGTCTAGACTCGTCACTGAAGCAACACGATATGACTTCAATGAGTAGTGTAAATGTTAAACCGCTTACTTGTTTGGAATATTCTTGATCATGAGTGTTGTTCGGTTATCTTCCCCTCTCATTATGCGGTCAATATCAAGTTCATATTGTTTTTTGTTATCTGCTTGATTGGAAACTCCTTCATTTCTACGACTCCGAACACGTTCACTTGGAGAATCAAATGAAGAGACAACTGGCATCATTTGGCCTCTTCCAGGAAACATCATGCTTCTTTGATGATGTGACTGCTGTCCAATATTTTTCTGTGCCATTGACAGATCTACACAGTTTCCGCCAGGAGGGAAGATATTATGAGGCATGAATTCCATGGAATGAAGAGAATTGTTAGGGAGCCGCATATTTCCCAGAGAAACAGGGTGAAAACCACAAGCATCAGGTGATTCTCCTGCAAAAACTTGTTGCCGGTCCCAAATTGATGGGTTAACTGTAGGTGCAGAACCAACATGGTGACTGTTTATTGGCAAAACTGTATTCAACATTGGAGATGGGGCCCCATGAAGTCCTTGCAGTCTTGGTGCAGGAGAAGCTGTACAGAGGCCATTCACAAAAGATGGCGAGTTTGCCCACAACATGCTCGGAGGTTGAGGGTGATAGGAATTTCCCCAGGAAAAAGGATGTCCAGGGATAGGAGAGTTCCCATTACCAGAAGATCCAAAGACTGAAAAGATTGAATACATCAGAGACTAGCTTAAATATGAATTTGCTTCTTTTTGTGGCAGAAGATGTGAACTGCATGCATCTTGTCAATTTAAGGCCAGCAAACAATATGCAAGTAAAATTGCATCAATATAATGGCAGCAAATACATAAATTGCCTGTAAGCACTGGGCTTGAAATTTAGTACAAGTTTGAAGAAAATGTACGCTGTACCACAACTTGATAAGTTCTATTTATCTAATCATTTCCGCTGGAATTGGAAAAAGAAAAAAAAGGACAAAAAGCTAGAAATAAATCATTCATATTTACCAAAAGGTTTCCACAAACCTTACCATTTCTTCATGTTGCGTGACTTTTCCATTTTTAGGTGGTAAGGGATTGTGTTAGTACTAAAAAGAGATGTGCAACGGCATTCCATGTGACCCTAGACAAAATGATTAATGCCTAAAAAGATTCCTTGTTTAATTATTATATTACGAGGACCCTTTCATATAATTGCATAAAAATACTGCAGATGAAGGAAAGATAAGAAAGGTTAAGAATTAAACACATACCACCTTCACTAACTTCCAATGAGTGTCCTTTTGAGCCAATTTGGAGAATTGCCGGCTATCGATTCTTTCAGGTGCTCTTTGATTGATGCTTGGACCAATTGTTCCCGAAGAATTACAGGAATGGCATTAGCCAAGCCATCATGATATTCAGGAAGTGAATGAGGATGAAAACCAGGAACCGATCGAATATCTAGCTTCAACTGTCCCTGTGAATGGCTTGACTCTATAAGACCAGGATGACTGCCAGCTGATCCAACTCTCAGCAAAGAAGGCAACCCATCAGGAACACTGAAGAAATCCCATGATGAAATGCAGTTTCCATAATTGGGGACCGTAGTGCAGAGTGCATCCCCAGGATATTTCCCTCATTTGTTGCACTTGATACAATTGCCCCTGCTGGAGATGGTCTTATCATCAATGCCATGAAAGATAACTTTCTTTCTTTCTTATTTCTTTTTTTTTTTTTTTTTAAAGTCTCATAAGATGTACACAACCTATGCACTAATGAACACATTCCATGTCGTCAACATACCAGAGAATGCTACAGCTGAACTGCTTGCAGAGCCATTTTGCTGCACAGATATACCAGATTCATCTAGCTCCAAGTCCAGAGAAGACTGCTGCCCTGACCTGTGAATAAGAAAGAGCAGCACTCTTTAGTCAGAATTTATCAGAAAAAGGTCAGTTTCAAAGTTTGCATAGTGAATAAATTAAGAAGAGGTGCGGTAATTAAGTCCACATTTATCAGAAAAGGTCAGGTTGGAATATTAAGTCCACATTTGGAGTCATGGTTCTGTGATCAAGTTCCTTAACTCACCAGTATACAATTGTAATACAAGTACCTGTCTTCAATATCAATTTATTTACCAATTTATGAGCAAATTAATCTGGACTTATCTTGGCAAATATAAAACCAAAATCAGCTATAGTGAATCCTAGAAAACAATAGTGTCATTAATCAGCTAAAAGACAAGGTACAACGCGTTTGTTCATCTTAGACAAGAAAAACTTCAGGATTTGGCTTTCAATCCTCTCAGCACTTGATTATTTTCCCTTCATAGAAATGAAGGGGCCCCAATCAAATTAAACAGAAGAACTTGGTAAAAGCTGATAATTTTCATAACATTACCGTCTAGCACCTCCTGGGCGACTTGGTTCAACCTTGATCTGCTTCCCAGCAATATCACTCTTGTCCAGTGCGATGAGAGCAGCCTCTGCAGCTCTGACATCGTAAAATTCAACAAATTTGTGATTACTTCTATGAGGGGTCTCACGGATCTGCAATAAGCAAGGCAGACAATAGGGTAACTGATCAAGCATCAATATTAATAAAACAATTGAAACTAACAGAAACTCACTTCCTTAATTTCTCCATAATCACCAAAAATATGACGAAGGTCATCATTGGAGACAGAAGGGTCTAGGTTAAATACCACAAGTGTTCCCTGGTTGGCATCTTTTTCCGATGGATTGTCCTGACAGTATGGCATTCCACAAAGGAACAGAGTCATGCCATAATATTTATATTTTGCATAAGGTGAACCTACTGCCATTTATATAGCAGGCCAACTGTAGATTCTAACATAGAACTATAATAAGCATTCATAATAATAACAACAACAACAGCCCACAAAGAACACTCATAAAGGACATGGTATTCCACAGAAAAACCAAATCATGCCATGACCATTTATAAAACAGGTAAAACTATAGTTTCCAGAAGCCATGGTGAGGTCACATGACAATAATAAAAAAACTATGTTAATACTCATAAAGGTCATCAGCAGCTCACCTTGGGAATTGAATAGTGTATGTCGAGCTTCCGGCGTCTCAATGGTTTATTCTGGAGTGCTTTCATAGCCGTTCGAGCTGCTCTAATGTCATAATAAGATATCATAACAAATCCACGATGCTTGCACGCCGTATAGAGAGTGCGGATATCTCCATATTGCTGAACATTATACAATAAAATGGCTTATGTATCGGCAAAAATTGGAAGTGAAACAAAGAAAACATCAAAAACATTAAACTAAACTAAAACACAAAAAAAAGAAGAAGAAGAAGAAGAAGAAGAAAGAAAATTCAAAATAAACAGACCTCAAAAAGGGCACGTAGTTCAGAATCTTCAACATTGCTATTGATGTTTCTCACAAAGAGTGTTCTAGATGGGTGTTCGCCATAAGGATGCTCACCAGCTACTGAAGAATTATAAACACCTCCAGGATATTCTAATCGCTTCTGCCCAGCTGACACAATTTCATCTTCCAAATCCATTCCTCCAACACTACTGAAGAAGTCTAACTCCTCCATATCGTCTCCCTTGTCAGGATGCATCACGAAGTCCAACCATCTGTTACTCCGGAAAGTAGGTCATCATCATTAGGGAGAAGATTTCCAATGGTCTGAGCTTCAAGTTCTTCCAGAGATTCAAGTGGTTCATCCTCTTCAAAATGCGATGCCACAGTATCAACAGAATGACCGTAAAGTGTACCATTTGATGCAAGTTTCACTGCACCAAGGGCATATATAGCAGAAAAATCAGTACATCAGACAAGCCAACGCATACATCCACTAGATCACTTTGAACATTGGACTTGGGCATTGTATCTGTTTAACAACTTGTGCAAGTATAGAACATTAAAGTGAATAAGCATTAGCTGAAAAAATAACCAAGTAGGAGAACAGGGATTACTTTTTCTGCTAAACAAGTCGGATAGTGAGCTTGAGAATAGACTGTTCTCATAACGACTGCCAGCAAATTAATTTTGTCACCATTTACAAAGGCAATCCTGCCCGAATACCACCACTTGATTGGTCCGTGGCTCTGGGTCCAAAGGTCTCATCATTCCCAAGGATCGAGAAACAGCCCTCTCCATCTTAACTGTTGCTGGCATGTCCCATCTAAGATTTGTCTTCCCCTAATGTTGGGAATGGGTCGGTATGTTCCATAGATTTTACAGGCAGAGTATCCACTATAAGATTTGAGAGGGGGATGCATTGAATAACTTTCCACCAGTTCCTCCTGACATCAAATTAAATATATCCTAGTGATGAGAAGACAACCCAGATAAAATCAGAGTATATAAGAATACAAAAGCAGCAGCAGATCTAATAAGAAATTAATAATTTCAAACCATGCTTTAATATGTAGATTTAGTGAAATATAAAGTATTACAACATCAAAAGAATCATAATCTGATGCAGACACAGTTATCATAGCAATAAGCTGTATGCGGATTATATAGTCCTAAACCAGAACCTCACAAGTCATGACCTAGAAATGTGAATTACTTTCAATAGACTTAAAGACATAGAATGTACAACCCGCCATCATTTCCTTTTTCTTTTATCATTATGTAGGAAGTGAGGCCATTGGCTTCTTAAGCATGATTATGGAAGTGCCCATTAAAAAATATATATATATTAATGAGAGCGGTGCAGAACCTGCCATAGTACTGCTTTTCTTCTTATACCTAACAAAATTAAGCTAAATAA
Organism: Combretum micranthum; assembly: GCA_024138025.1. Taxonomy (NCBI): domain Eukaryota; kingdom Viridiplantae; phylum Streptophyta; class Magnoliopsida; order Myrtales; family Combretaceae; genus Combretum; species Combretum micranthum. Next base: position 296,117 of record JAMXBD010001706.1, on the reverse strand, counting down.
TTGCATGTCCCAGGAAGGAAATATCAACGTTCTCAATTTTAGGCGGAAAAAGATATTTACAAGGGAGAGAAAAATTAACCTATTAAATGACCTGTCTTAGCAGATAGAGAAAAGATTTCTTTAATGGTATCCAAATCTGACACCATGGGAACTGAGGATATGAAGTTGGATGCACTAATGGACTGAAATGTCTTACTTGCCATTTACTCAAAGTTCAACACGACTCTAAAAGGGGCCCAAATATGCAAACAAGTACAGCATTTATTAATAGGCAAAGGGATTCTAGAATATCCTATCCATGAAAAAGCCACTTCTTTATATATTGTCCATTAGAAATAACAAGATCATGCCATATATCCAGAGTAAAATATCTCAACTCTTATGCAATATATCTGCAGTGGGCTATGTACACTTTACATCATATTGCAAAATCCAAACACCAAAGCTTAGATGCTATATTAATCTTCAAGAAATATTTAAGTACAATGGCAAGCAATGCCTGTTGCATTCGTTTACCTTCGTTGATTACATTCATGGAAGTTGTGATATTTGATGACCTTTATGACTTTTATTCTCTTACTTGTTGAGGTCATATAAAGAGAGGAGCAAAAGGAAAAATCCTAAAGTATTGGACAAACATTTCATATTGCACACGCATTGATGTATACATGACTGAGGTAAATGAATACCCGAGCATTCTAATCTGAATCTTAAAGCTATTTGTGCATCAAAAAGGATTGAATGACCCTCAATGACACATGGCATGTTGGTTATAAACAATGTGCATTACATTCTACCTCCTATGTACTTATTTGCCAACAAAATATACATAAGGCTTGAAATTTCTCTCTCTTTTACCATCTTTCATCGATATCCATAGTTTTAGTATTACCTAGAATAACTACAAGCTTCCATTTAAAGCTCTATATAATAATTTTCAAAATTGAGTTCCTGAAATAAGCACAGGGAGCTAGTACAGGATTTTCTACATCAAAGTATGAAGAAAATATGTGTGTGTGTGTGTGTGTGAAGCAAATGCCACAGGGACAAATTATTGGGTGGAAACTTGAAGTTAACAAAAGCAGCATCTAAAAATCTGTATCTTACTATAGCTTCCTTCTTATAGCAAAAAGGTAGCATTCATTCTCCCCATAGCGGCCAAAGAGGGCGAGCCTTGATTAGGCGATCAAGTTACTCCTTTCATCTCTCGTAGATGACAGAGAAAACAGCCTCTGAGCAAAATGTAAAGGTAAGGCTTAGACATTTGTCCTCCCTCCAAATCATGTGCTACCTGACGAGTAGTTTGTGCATCACATGATTCCTTTCTTCTCCATAAAGACAGAAGCTTCCGAATCACCAGTGCAACCAAGACTATATATTACATTATAAACTTCCATTTGCTTAGATGTTGCTTGCAATAAACACTCAATAATGGCTTCAGATAAAGGAAACTAGATGTTTCTAGTTGACCACATTTTATGAAAGAAGTTACCATTATTGCTTTTTCATGTTCTTGAGCTCAATTTGTGAAGTTCTCCTTCTAGCTTTTAAGGAAATTAATCATGATGGTTCTTGGATATGCTAAGGTATAAAATAGTTTAGATTACTGACATAAAAGGAAGCTAAATAGGCAGTAAGATATCTCTTTTTTAGCCAGTGTAAATGTGTAGGTGTAGAGGAGTGGATGGACTAAGTTGACAGCATGATAGAACACATGGGGCTTTAGTGAAGTCATCTTATGGGCGACAATTAAAAAAATCATCTTAGCAAATCTAACCACAGGGAACAACTCAGAGATGCACACCCACAGGTGAGTGATTTGTGAGTAACTGTTTCGAATTTCATGAGATAGACAAGAACATCCTCCTTCACTGCAATAGCTGATACATTACCGAGAGTTCAATGGCCTTTACTTAAGGTCTATAGTAGGAGAATTAAGAGTAGTGATTGATGTGTGTGCTGTGTAGCGTTAATGTGTTATGTTTATGTTGTGCTGCATAGTCCTTATGTGTGTTAGTAATAGAGTAGTATTCTTTTAATGACTATGAAAATCCCTTATCACGAAAAAGAGATGTTGCTTTGTGGTGATCCAACTTTACAAAAATCAAGGGCCACTTTTAAATCTTTGAAGCTGTTGAGTGAAAGGGATGTATGTAGTTGATTGTGGCAATGTGAAATGGAGGTGTATGTGGCTGAGTTAATCTCCCTTGATCGCTGGACTGATACCTTGTTGGCAGAATATGCGGATGTATTTGAGACTAAAAACATTTTACCTCCTTCAAGGATCAACGATCATATAATTCCCTTAAAGCAAGGGGTTGGACCTATAAATGTGCGACCATATTGCTATGCACAACTTCAAAAAGAAGAGATTAAGAGGCTAGTGAAGGAAATGCTTGGAGCTGGAGATAATGTCCTTATTTCACACCGATCATATAATTCCCATTTGGACTGATATGGATTCCATACAAGCTGATGTTTTGAAGGATTCTCTGCTATCAGCAAAGATTCAGCTGTTGCGTGATGGTAAAGAGGCTGGTCCAGGATTTCATTTAATCCAAGACACTTTATACTATGAAAATAGACTGGTTATTCCTTCAAATTTACATTGCGTTCTATTATTTTTACATGAATTCCACTCTTCTCTGGTTGGATGTCATACAGGTTTTGTTAAAACCTATAGGAGGTTGGCTACCCATTTATATTGGGTTGGAATTAAGCATGATGTTGCTCAGTTTGTGGCCTCTTGTGCGATCTGTCGATGAAATATGGTTCAAAATTTGGCTCCAGCAAGGTTATTAAATCCACTTCTTATTCCTAGCGCAATTTGTGAAGATATTTCAATAGATTTCCTTTCTGGTTTACCGAAGTCTAAGGGCTTTAATGTTATAGTTGTGGTGATTGATTGGTGTTCTAAATATGCGCATTTCATGTAGTTGAAGCATGCAGCTAAGATTGTGGCTGAGGTGTTTATGAAAGAAGTGGTGAGGTTACATGATTTCCCTCGAACTATTGTGAGTGATAGGGATCCCTTGTTTGTTGGTGGGTTTTGGAAAGAGCTGTTTACTTTGCAAGGCACTCGCTTATATTTTAGTATGGCTTATCATCCAAAGACAGATGGCCAAACCAAAGTACTTAATAGATGTTTGGAGTGCTATCTAAGATGTTTTGCTTTTGAAATTCCTCGAACTTGGGCAACTTAGATTAGTTGGGCCGAATTTTCATACAATACTTCCTTTCATTCCTCAGCAGGAATGATGCCTTTTGAAATTGTTTATGGGCATTAACCACCATCCATACCGCTTTTTGTTTCCATGGAAGTGTTGAATCCTACTTTACACTTCGCTTTAAACTCTAGAGATGAGCTATTACTTCATTTAAGGGCAAATTTGGAGCATGCACAGCTCCGTAATTGTTCCCTTGCTAACAAGAAACGTCGGGATGTTGCCTATGCAATGGGTGATAGGGTTTTCTTGAAGTGACGACCGGCTTTACAATCTCAATTGGGAACTAAATCTTGTTCTAAGTTGGCTCCATGTTTTTATAGGCTATTTCAGATTGTAGGCAGAATTGGAAATGTGGCTTAAAAGTTGCGATTGCCAACTCATTGCAACGTTCATCCGGTTTTTCATGTGTCTCTTTTAAAGAAGTCTCATGAGTCTCTTCACATTTTGCAAGATTTGCCAGAGGATTCGGCTTTAGACTCAATTGAGAAGGGATCTTATCCAACTAAAGTGTTGGGTCACCAATTTGAGTTATGTGATGGCCTGGAAGTTCCTCAAGTGTTGGTACAATGGTCAGACACTTGTGCTGCTGATGCTACATGGGAAGATACAGCTACCATCAAGCTACAATTTCCAGATTTTGTCCTTGAGGACAAGGACATTGTTCATGGGAGGTATTGATACATTAACGAGAGTTCAAAGGCCTTCACTTAAGGTCTATAGTAGGAGAATTAAGAGTAGTGATTGATGTGTGTGCTGTGTAGTGTTAACGTGTTATGTTTATGCTGTGCTGTATTGTCCTTATGTGTTATTAGTAGAGCAGTATTCTCTTATTTTGTTTGTATGCTGACGTGGACATTAGTGAGTTAGTTAGAAGAAGTTGGGAGTACAAATACTTTTAGTTGGGAAGAGATGAGGTAGAGAAGAATAAATATGAAGATGAGAGTTTGGATAATGTGGAAGCTTGGAGGACCATTTCGGTAAGCTCCAATCTCTCTATTGATCATTGTTTGATTTTTGGCTTGTCTTTGATCTTATCTTATGGACGTATCAATAGCTTAATGCAAGAGAATACACTTGATAATAAGGGGCTACAATAAGAAAGGTTCCATAAAAATGTGAATGATTCAAACGTGTTTTCTTCTTAAAATTGACTAGAATAAGTGTCAATGGCTTAGGCTTGATTTTGCTATGTGCTGGCAAATATGTCTGAAATCAGCACATGCAGCACAAGCTCAAGAGTAGTCAATTGCTGTTTTGATAAAGTTCTTGCTAGAGTGGATTGATATATGTTGCTTTTTCTTTGTGATTCAAGTTGCACTTCTTTTGGAGTGAATTGTTTATGTATTAGCTTCCACTCTTTATGCAGGGCATGAGGTAGAGTGTAGCTAGCTCTGTTCTAATGAATGGAATAGGTGCTCAATTTACTATAAGTAGGCAGTCTCGTTGGTTAGACATCCAAGAACGTACTAACCTGTCTTCACAGTTTATGATACCAAATGCAGCTCAATAAATATGGAAAAATTAATAATGACTAATAATGACGATTACTAGTACTGCTAGCAAAGAATAGTATGTGGAGGATTACCAGAAATCCCTAGAAGGAAGAATCGATTTAGTAATCATAAGGTTGTTGATGCAATTAAGTTCACATGTCATACATAAAGCCATGAAGGAAAAAGGAAGAAGGAAAAAAGAAAGGAAAAAAAAAAGTAAGTAAAATTGAAGTACTAAAATAAGATATGAAAAAATTGAAAGCTAGTATAGTTTCCATTCAGTCATCCAACCAAATTAACAAAGTTCTTCCAATTAAAAACAACCGAGTGGTTGCTACCCATTACTCCAAGTTATGGTTTCAATTACAGATGCTAGCAGCTAAGAGCAAAGGATTTATTATATAATATCAGCTTTAAATGGGTCCATCAGTTTGCATTAGAGTGCACTTTATTTACTCCATACTGATGGAGTTGCTTATGCATTATCTCTAGCAAAAGCTGTCACAACGATTAATAAGGAGCTTCCAGAGGAAAGAGATCATATCAAAGACTACATAAACATGGACCATTTCAAAGTAAAGGTCTTCCCAGAGAAACAGAAGATGATAGTTCACTCCAAACCAATTTCTAGACTTGCTACTATAAACAACGTGATATAAAGTTTATAAGCAATGTGGAAATCATTGAAAAAAAAAAAGGGAATACAAATGAAGCAAGAAGAAATGGCAACATCCAAGATGTCACAAAAGAAACCAACTTCAATTGATGCAAGGGACCTTAATAACCATGTCAACTGAGCATATTAAACACTGACCATTTTGATCAGGCATGGCGTCTGACTTCCAAAGCCCAACTTGCCTCTGCAAACACAAGCTTAAGGATCAAAACAACAAATTGGAAAACAATGTACGGTACAATGACAGAAACAAAGTATTCTAGATTGCCGAAAATACAGAATAGTGAATACACAAAGCCAGCTAAACATATACAGCTAAATTGCTCTTGAGATTGAATGGGAACCCCAAAGAATAAAACCACAAGCAATTGATACCTCGCCAGAGAATTGCCTTTCCTCAGAGAGACGAGATGAGGATGACAATCCCTTTAGGTCCATAACCGGTGATGGCATGATGACCTAAAAAATTCTAGACTGGTCTATGTATTCCTCTCCCTACCAATTCAAACTACTGAAGACAAAGTACTTCTTTTGCCTTCACCGGGATACCGATAGCCCAATTTTCATAAGCTTTTCATAGTTCAAAGAGCAAACACTGGTTCTGTAACTGCAAATTATTATTATTATTATTATTAATAAAATCACAAGGGCAGCTTTAAACCCAAAACCATTATTTTCACCGTAAACGAACCAAAGATCTCACACATAGACACATCAATTATGCAAAATCACAACATAACTACCTCCAAAAAATTCAAAAAATTATATTCAAAGTTGTGTTCTTCAAAATTCCAACTCAATTCACCAATAAATCAACGAGATCGCAAGTAAGAAGGTAAAAGCAACAAACTTTAAGCTAAATTGAAAACCTTCAGACCAAAATCCACATTCAAAAACCCCAATTCAGCTTACAATAGCACAGTAAACCAATTCAACAGATTTTACAAGTAAGGAACAAACTTTCAACTGAGAAATAAAAGATCAAAACAAAAAACGCACCTGCGATTAGAAGTCAGAGAAATTGAGAGTAGAGAGAGAGGCAGAGAGACAGAAAGAGGAATCGAATTTAAACATAGGAATGGATTAAGAAGGAGAAATCGAATAGATTACGGCATAAGGAAAGGGAGGGTTTTCGTAATCTGTGCCGTGTAAGATCCTCCAAAACCTAAGCTTCTTCGATTCCCTTTTCCCTGCATTGCACGTTAACGTTTCTGCTAAATTTCATATTCCCTGCTCTCGTGGCTCACTGTTCTTCGATTTCTTCTTCATAAAGAAAACGAAAATTTGGAAATCAAATATTACTTTATAATTCTTATCTTCTTTTATGTACTGACCGGAATCTATGGAGTCTCCGGCGAGATTCCGATTCTCGCCAGAGCGATATGCAGAGAAACAATTTTTGGATTTCTCTTTTTTTTTTTTCCCAAGAGAGAGAAATTCGGAATTGAAATTTTTAGGACAGAGAAACAGAGGAGAAAATGATACGAAAAGGAAATGTAAAGAAAAGAAAGGAAAAGAAAAGAAAGGAAAGAGTACAGGAGGCCAAAAAAAAAAAAAAGGAAATTATTATAAACAGCTTTTGTTGTTATATGATTTTGGTTTTGTTTAGTTGTGTGGGTCCAACAAACACGAGAAGAAGGTGGCCGTTTGGTGTCTTAACGGCGTTAACAATCATCCCGTTGTACTGTGTGGTCTCGTAAAAAGGGGATATTACAGAAAAAAAATATTCTCGCTTACCCTTGCTGTCTTAACTAGGAAAGAGTTTCACCCTTTTATACTTTTTTATCTCCATCCAGGCAACAAACCTTCTCCTTTTAAAAAAAATTCATAAAAAAAAAACCGTTTTATGTGTATTGTTAGTTTGAAACCACTAGGGAATTTTTTTAGTAGTTTGATTTTATTGAGGAGTTATAAAAAAAAAAACTTGCAAAATAAGACATAACAAATGATATCGAAGATTATTCAAAGTAATCATTTCAATACTCCAACCAATATTTACTTAAGTAGGAAGTAAAGAAGAATAAAATAAGAGAGTTACTAAGTTGGGATAGTAGCAGATGATATAAGCACGTGTGTCTTACCTCTAAAAGCTTCTGCATAAAGTATTTTAAGAAAAAATAAGACTATATATGGTTATTGGAGCTATATTGTGCATTGAACAGTAAGAAGTTGGAAGTGGTTATCATGATTGTTAATATTAGGAAATCAAGGCACAATCCAATTTTTTCAAGAGTGAGAATAATGAAGGTCTTGGAAGCATGCATTGAGTGACATAAGTCAGCTTCGACAATTGATTTGTTTTGAGGGTCAACTTGTCGAATCAAGAAACCACTTTAGCCTCTAAGAGTTTATGGTGAGCTAAATAAGATTTGAGTCCAACGAGTCAATCAGATTTCAAATAGATCCAATTAGGCTTGAAAAGTCAATGTGCTCAAATTAACCATCAACAGAATATATTTGAACGTATATGCTCTACTTCTATATTGGCATCTCAAAATTGCTCCCATAATTCTTATCAGGAAATGAAAATCTATAGTAACAGGAATATTTGAAAATGGTAATTAATTAAATAAAATGAATTAATTATTTTCTCATTATTTAGATACTTGTTTCCATAAACTTGTCTAAATAACTTTTTATTCGCATATTTCCAATATTTGAATGCCTAATCTTTAATCACATTTTATCATTAGCTTCATACCTTTTTTAGCAAAAATTGTTTATGTTGTTGAAACATTTGCCTAAATGCATAAGAACCACACATTATTTAGATATATCTGACTTTAATGATATAGTTAATATATCTAAATAAATAAATTGAATTAATTAAATAAATGTTTTGTTTCTATTTTTCCAGTTATTTTTTATATAATTTGGAATAACAGAAAGCAAAAGCACTGCAAGTAAATACTGATCCTAAAGGATGTAATAAATATGCAATAGGCGATAAGCCACAAAGCTAGCCGTCATAAAAGAAACTGGCAACTTGCATTAATAATTAACTTCCCGTGTTCATGATGGAAAGTTACTGTTTACATATTGGAAAACTGAATATATGTACTAATTGACCTATAGCCTTGAGTTAATATGATAAGTCTGTTGACATATCGATCCTGTACCTAACTTCAACCCAACAAATGCAACTTCCCATAGAATTCTATACAAATATATTCTTGAAATGGAATATGAAATTCTATCTACTTACTTTAAAATGGATATCTTCTTCCCATTATTGCTCTATTTGAGTATCCACATGATGTAGCTTAAATTTTGATATTTTAATTTTACTTGCTTTTATAATTAATTATATGATGAGTTTTATCTTTTTTATCAAAGATTTTTTCTTGTGCCTAGTGGGCAGGCCCACATCGGCCCACTAGCTAAAAGAACCAGACCAATTTGGTCCGCTTTTAAACTTGCCAAAATTTCTAAGCCCAAACCTAGCCTACTTTGGCTCTCGAGCTAAATAGACTAGGCCACGGGCTAAATGAAAATATTTTTATTTTTTTTTTATGTTAGTTTATGTGAAGATTTGAATATTTATATATTTTAGGGTTTTATATATATTAAAGATTAATTTTGTTACTACTTTAATTATTCATATATAAAAATAATTTTTTTAAATGATATATTATATATTATTTTACGTTTAAATCAATAAATATATACATAAAAAAAATGTTATAATGCTTGTAATGCATGTATCGATCTATTTTTCTCTTTGATATATCATAAATAATCACTAATATGTTATTATATTATTCTTATTCTTAAACTTTTCTTCTTTTTTTTTTTCTTTTTTTTTACTCTTGTCCTGCGAGCCGACCCGACCCATCATGGGCCAGCCGATCTTGGCATGTGGGCTAAACGAGCTAGGCCAATTTGGCCCATATTTAAACAAGCAAAAAAAAAAAAAAAAATTTGGTCGTGGCTTGCTTTTTTAAGTGGGTAAACAAGCTGCTCACGAATCCCGGCCCGTATGCCCATTATAACACAGCCATATATGGCCATTACAACGCACTAACGCGAGGAATTAAACGTAGTACCTCAAGAATGAGAACCTAGACCGGATATCACTAGACTACAAGGCCATTAACTTTTCCAAAGATTTATATGAGTATTAAAAGTGTCAAATTTAGTATTAATAATTTTTTTAAAATCATTTATAGTATTTGAACTAATTTCATCTATGTTATTAATTACAAAAAATGAACCAGTCCACCTCATTCATTGTAAAAGTGAATAAAATTTAAATCTCAGATTAAAGATATAAGTATAGTTACCCCAAATTCGTGTCTTAAATTTTTTAAACAAATGTAATTGACGTATGGATTTAATATGTTCCTCGATTAATGCTAATAGAATCAAAGCCCACACATAATGCATCACAAATAAATAAAGTCTCGACAAAGATAAATGTTAGATTGACTACTTGAATCATGTCGTTTTCATAATTAATTATCTAGAATTAAAACATTGTTTATCTAAACTTTATCAAATTTACAATTAGCTACTATAATTTTTTATTCAATTTTATAATGAGCTATCTAAATATAGCTGGATTATATATCTTAAATTACTAAAAAAATCTTATAAATAATGTTGATAAGTAAATCTATTTGCAGGCTTCTCAAGTCCAACCCGACCTACTTATGACTTGGGTTAACTTAGCTACCTATGGACCAACCACCATATTGGACACAAGACACAACCTCAAGACCAAGCAAACCCATCAAGTGTCTAGTTTTGATAATATATACTCAATATAATCAACTTCTCTCTTATTGGGCTCGGTTAGAACTGGCTTTGTCAATCCCACTCCCAATAATTTCGAAATGTAATTTAGTGGTTCAATACCTACTTTTCAAATAACTATGATACATTGCACAATCTCCCTAACATGTCTAAATTTGATTCAACTACCTACAATAATATATCTATAAATACCACCTCAAAGTATCACTTCTTGATCATCTAGTAACATTTAACCTAAACTCTACTACTTCTATCACTCATTTGCTAGTACACCTTTTTAACTTGATCATCCCCATTAAACACCTTCTTGATTCTCACTAATCCATTTTCGTTTTGCAGGTGCAACTTTAAATAGGCTTTTATCCAATCAACTCTATCGGTAGATTTCCTTTTTTTTTTTTTAAGCGGATCACCATTGGCATATTAAGTCGACAATATTTTAGCACCATATATAGAAAAATGACGAAAAAAAAAAATCAACTCTACTAATAAAAATAAGATGACAATAAATTGGTAAATCAATACTTAGTATAGAAATTGATAAAGCTAAAATATAAAATGTGACACTTATCCTAAAATAAAAGCTAAAATAGCAAATTATTTAAACTCTTAGGTATTGCATTTTACAATGCCATAAAAATTGTGGTGATGTAAAGTCTAAATCAACAGACGAGCTAGCCAAACAGACTCTAGCACTATCATCTAAATTCAAAACATCTGGACGAAAAAAAAAAAAAAAAGAACTTTACAATCTTAGAATTAGGATAAGACTCTATATAAGTTAAAAATATAATTTATATAAATAATAGACGGCTGATGAGTATTCCACATCAGAACCAAATTTAGCAAAGGCAAGCAAATTACTTAAGACCATATTTTATAAACCATTTTAAATACTAAAGTGACGGGAGATAGAGTTCACATTCAAAATGAGGAAATCATAAATGTCGGCCATGGCATAGAAATGGTTTTCTTATATAGAAAGACGAAGGGATTCCATAATTAAATTGGACAAACTATCACAATTAAAACTGCTTCAGACTTGTGAAATACACCTTGAAATAGCACTATGCATACCATTCTATTATAAATTTTCTGTTTTCAAAGATTAAACAAGCACTTTATTATAAATAGAAATCTTATCCGCCAAAGAAATGAAAGATCAACATCCCAAACTCTATCGAAATCACTTAGTTTTCCTTTTAGTTATTCTTTTTAAATCATCTCTCTATGTGTTATCTCTCCATTATTCTTATGAGATAACATCAAGTGAGGACTGATTAGTATACAGTGACCACAATAGTTAGATTTATTCTTTTATATGAAGAGGAAACAATATATAAACATTACATTTTGAGAGAAGTTTCTTTAAACAAGATAATGATATTTTATAAAAAAAAATCATTAATTAATTAATCATATGTAAAATTACTTCTTCTTCTTTTTCTAATTGTTTAAAACAATACAATGCATAACCAACAATAACATCAAAAAGTATCAAGTTTGAGGACAAGTTCATATAAGGTGTCAACGTTTCTAAAAGTTAAAATAAAGAATCAATATTCGAAGATAACTTCATTTAAGGTATCAACGTTTTATAAAATTAATCAAAGAAGGTATTAATAATTGACTAGTAATGAAAAATAATGAAACTTACTTGAAAACAATTAGATTTTGCAAAACGTTAATACCCCATTTGATTTATGTTGTGGAGTAGATCTGGTTGTAGTGATCTCGTGCGTGCAATGTTTGGCTCGTGCTATACGTGACTTCAGAAGAGATACTTAGCAATAACACGTAAGGATGACTTATAGTGAGATGACATGGAGGAAGAGTAAGCAATCTCAGATAGCTCGAACACAAGTGTAATAGGTGGAGGAGCTGTACAGCATCAACCCCACAGTTCTTGAAGAGATGCAGTACATTCTTTGTTTTGATTCTTATTGGATCTTTGTTATTATAATCTGACAGCACGACGACGTTTCTCTGGATGTCTCCAGTCTTGTCTAATGAGGAGAACTCCTGAGATATTTATAGAGTTTGGTTATTGACAACATCCATTAGATCGTAAGGTGTGTCAACGGCACAGAAGAATCCTTCTATGGGCTTATATTAAGTTTAAGCCCATAAGAACCTTGTTTAAGTGTATGAGCTTTTCTGATAAAGGATGAGAGTTGGCAGGCCAGTCTAACGATCCTTACTCAAAGCCCACCAAGCCAAATCTCCCATAAGTTATCCTAACATGGACTAGACTCTTCAAGCCATATCACTTAGCCCAAGAGTCAAATCCAAATATTTATTATATAATTATATTAGCCCTCTACAATTTAATTTAAAACATGTTCATTTTTTTTTAAACCATTCAAAACATTAATACCTTAAATGAATTTATCTTAAAATATTATATATTTTTTAGTGTAATTATCTCTAACAATATTATATAATATTTTAAATTTTTTAAAATTTGGTGATCATTATTTCATATTTTAAGAGAATTTAATAATATATGTACACACATATACACACGTGCAAAATGCAAATCCCAGATTATAATCCCTAACCGAGCTGTATCTACCGAACGGAATAGACGACTAGTGGGGTGAAATGACGAGACACTCCTGGGGAAATGATTGAGGGATTGAAAACAGTTATAACTTTTTGGTAATAAGCGAAGGTGGCTTAGGTACCCTGATAGAGAAAGAGAATGGGGGGGATTAATTGGCGGGCCCATCCCTTGAGATACGTGCGGTGTTCATAATATGTTTTAAGATATGAGTGGTGAGGTTGGGTGTGACGAGGTGTACATTAATGTTTGCGATTTGTGGTCCTGGCATGGCCGCATCGCCACGTTTCCAGAGGGAATTGGCTGTTGCGGCCTTTGTATGACTCGGAAGACATCATGTGACTGGTATCGGATCGTGTTGCAAAAAATAATGAGGGGGTGTTTCTGGTCTGGTTGTTTTTTATTGGGCAGATTTTGGTTTGGTTGTTTTGATAACGCGATAGGGATGCCCACCTGGTGGCTTTTCTTGAGGACCCTGTTGTTTGGCTCTGGGTTCGACACATGTAGATCATGGACTTTATTAAGTGGGTTGACACGCTATTTCATTTTATCATCCGAAAATACAAGGAAAAGCAAGAATTTCATTTAAAAATAATAACAACAAATATCCTCTTAAAGTTTTGTTATCCGAATTTTTTCTTTTTTGGGTGAGAAGATAAAAAATCCATACATTAGAACAAAAAGGAAAATACAGACACTTAACTCTAGAGATCAACCAAAATTATCCTCCTGCATCAAACACAAAACTAGCAAAAAGAAAAACATTACAAATCGGATGGCCTAAGAATGAAACAGGCATAATACATAAAAAGAAAAAGAAATTTTGGCCTCTATAAGGCTCCTTTGGCAGAAGTAATAAACAAAATAAGAATAAAAGTCCCGGCAAACAGAATTAAGAGCTCCTTTCAAAAGTTTGAGGAAAACCTTAGAAAAGGCGAATTTGTGGGCTACTTTAGTTAGTTGAAGAGCATTTTTGTTAGTCTCTATGTTAGTCCACATGATGTCTCTTGTTGTTTGGTTGCCTTTGCATCATATGCTTGAATAAAGAAACAACAAGAGGAGTAAAATCGCAAGTAAGGTTGTCATTTTGAATCTATTTAGTGGCGTCCTTATAACTGGTTTCAATTATAGCATTACTGATTCCCCAATTATCAAGAATATGGATGCTTTGGTAAATGGTTAAATTTCTAAATCAAAAGGGGAGCAAGCTTATGTGTAGGGTGAATCCCATGTGATCCCAAATAATAGTCTTGCTGAAGACATATTAGTATCAACCTTTAATGATGCATCACAATTTAATTTGAGCAACCCTTCAAGAGGGGGTTTCATGAATCATCCCAGTAAGGATGAGTAGATTTTTTATGTTTTGTCCAAGTAGCCCAAAATTCTTTGACCGAGATAACAACCTTGTTAATCCAAAGATCATCTTTCTCCTTGTGTTCAATCACAATACTGTTTCTTTTCACCAAAAAGACTAAAGGAGAAAGGTGAATGTTGTAAGTGTTGATTCCGATGGTAGAGATTAAGACTTGCAAACACAGAAAAGCCAACCAATGGTGCACTGGGGAGTTGTCCGCAATGGTCACTCTGATGCTTAAGTTAGTCATAGATCATCTTTTAGAGAATTCAGAAGGTAGTGATGAGTACTAAGTATCAAGACTTGTCTTACCTAGTTGGAGGTAAAGACTATCTATAGATGAGGTCATACCGAAATGAGGCCCACATAATCTTTTCTGTTAGTGTAGATGGCCTAGGTTGGTAGCTAGCCTAGTCCCGGGGAGGAAGGACCATCTTTGATCCAATGAGCTAGTGAGGTATGGAGTGTGGTAAGACTAAAGATATCCCCCCGACCCTATGGTGGGATAAGGAACACATCAACAAAAAGTAGCTTATTTGGGAGCTTGTAGCACATTAGGAGAGAGAGACTTGTCATTGAGTCATGTAATGTGTCACTGTGGGCCTCCGCTTGGGAGTTGTGATGTTGTACAAGTAGAACCCAAGGTCTTTGGAGAAATGAGATTGAGATCAAAGTCTGTCATGCTCCGAAGGGTACCCTAAACGTGGCAGTCCGCCATACACAATATTAAAGCCTAGAAATGACCGCCTCAGTCATGCGAAGGCTTCCATACTATGTACAAGGCGTCTAACACATATAGGAGACACATTAGAGAGATACATTTTATATTGATACACTTGAGTAATAATGTAAAGGAAATATAATTTACCATACTTCAAATACAAATCACTACGCTTCATATACGAATCACTATACTTCAAATACAAATAATTAAATTTCAATTACATTCATCCACAGACTTCCCTACATAAACTATTACAAGCAAAACAAAAAAATTTAGCTGATAACTTCAAGCATTCTCATTTCTTTCCGGAATCCCAAAATCATTCTCGGCTCCAGCCATCTCGATCCCCACTTAGCATTCTTGAAATAACCTGTTCATTCAAACATCTATTGGGGTATAAGCTACACTAACTTAGTGAGAATTCCCTTAATTCTATACCATAACAAGTAAATTATAATCAATCATATGCTATGCATGAACAAACACGTGAGCAAACAATTATGTATGGGTATCCGGAACCCACACACAGAACGGATTTACGCCCTTCGTATCTTGGGTTAGGGATGGTATTGAAGTCTATACAACCGCTGCTAGTCCCCAAGCCCTCGGCTCATAGCACTCACCTCGGCTAGGCTCACACATGGAATGCATCCCTGATGCGCCTTAGTTCCCATGAATGAGCTCAGATACCGGCCTCATTATCCGAAACGAGTAATCGGACCATACCGATCGACCTGCGTAGGAGTAGCATGCTACCAAATGCAATATGTCCAATGTAATGCATGACCAATTTAAATTTTTGCTTAGGTCAAAATATTTATACATTCTTTAGAGTGACCAATCAATATCATACACATAACAGAAATACTATGAACAGTGCAGTTATCCAATCGAATCATGGTTTCGATATGCTTTAGTATTTTTTGGCATACATTCATCACAGTCTCATCATATATCCCATCCCCATTCATATCGATTTTTATCTTGTTCCCATAATTCTAATGCGACTAGCTATAAGCACAAACAAGGTAACAAAATAAGAAGATGACTCACACGGCCATTGGATCACCGGTCTTCTAGTAATAATAATTTGGTGGCAAGGAATCGTCGATTTCAGGATCTCCTAAAAAGGAAGAAATACTCTAATAAGTATTTCAACTCAAACTAATCCAAACGATTTCATACAAACTATCAAATTCGTAATTCTCATCATAAGTGGGAATTCCAACTTAAAACGGCCATAACTTGGTCATTTTAACTCGGAATCTCGCAAATTATATATCAATTTCTATCGACTTCGAAAAACCTATCTAATTCTAATATTATTTTCAAGTTTTGAAAACATTTAGGTCTCGAAACAGAGGGATCAGATCTGATCAGTAACGGTTTTCGATTGCGAAAAATAGTTTTGTAAATGTTTGTAATGTTCCTACTATATAAATTAGCTATACATGCAATATGAGTGATTTCCTAACATGAATGACATGAGATGAGTTTAATGTATGCATGATCTTGATGATGTTTGCTAAAAGAAAATTTTATAACTTCTTATTTTGCAATATCATAATAACAACTACTTATGAAAAATCTAATTTTTCTAACTTTGATCATTTCCATTTGTTTTGGATTTATTTCTTAAGAAAATATAATTATTTTTGTTGAAATTGAGTCTTCATTATATCTATTACTTATAACCTTCATTTCTACATAAAAATTTCCCTTTTACACTTTGTAAATATGTCTTCATGTAGAGTTGATTCCAAAATCCGAATTTTATAGAATTTAGTTTTTGAGTGATTCCTTCAAGTAAAAATCATTTTGATATTTAGAAAATTAGGGCTCAATCATACATAACCACTAAGGACTTCATTCTTACACAAAAATTTGCATTTTACACTTTGCAAATATGTTTTCCAATATGATTTACTCAAAAATCCGAATTTTAGAAAATCCACTTTTTGAATGATTCATTTGGGAAAAACTTGTTTAATGCATTAAAATTTAAGACTTTACTATATCAATTATCTAAGGACTTCATTTAACACATAAAACATTCATTTTGAGCTTGAATACTAGGTGTTTACATAGGCATCATCCAAAGTTACGAATTTTACAAGTTGAACACTAACTTAAAATTTTCCATTTTGATTCCACTTCTTGTTTTACACTTTAATTTCATCAAAACTCTTTTTAACTTATAAAAATCACTACTTAATGATATCTATGACCTAAACTGTTCATTTTTTATATAAAACACAAGTTTTGAAGTTGATAAATGGGTTTTCAAAATTAGTTTTGGTTGAGATCCGAATTTACAAAATTTATTTTTGGTCATATCTTTTGATAAAATTCATCTAAGCTTATGAAAATCCATTCCTTACATATCCTATCTTAAGAGCCTTTCGTTTCTTAAGTAAAAACTTCATTTTTGAGTTTGAAAACATGTTTTTAAAATATGCCTTGGCCAAAATCCGAAAATGAGATTTTTATTTTGAAAATCACTTTTAATTCTTGTAAGAAGAAGTCTTGATGATATACATATATTAAGCCTTCATTATCTTAAGTAAAAATTACATTTTGACACTTGGAAAGTGGTTTTTAAATAGGAGTCTTGCCAAAATACGAATTTCACAATTTTGTTTGAGTTCAAAACTAATATCTATACTTAATATGAACATAAACATAAAATAAATGCATGGTAGTAAGCTATAAACTCATAAATCTAAACTTTACTCATCAAAATCTTTCATTTATGTTATCTATACCCTAAGCCCTTCATTTTAGATGAAAAATACACATTTTAAAGTTGAAAAACAACTTTTCCAAATATGGTTCCATTTTCATCCGAATTTTCAAAAATGATTTTTGTTGAAAATAAAATAGATCTTGAGTTTCCTAAAACATTCCTACTATCATCATGCCACTGCAAGTCATCCATGAACATAAAACAAAGTCTAATGCATTTTATGAACTCAAAACACTAGATCTAGTCTTCTAAACTAGTTATAAGTGCATGAATACATGTGGATGATGAATCTATGTATAAATCATAAAAAATAACAAAAATATAGCAACTCAAATAGCTAGATCTATGGCATAAACGAAAATCAAAGCTACAAAAAAAATTAGATCTAGAAAATATAACAACTTTTAACAAGAAAATAATAAGAATACAAGATAATAATAATGGAGAAGAGGAGTGTTTCATCTTTTTGGCATCATCATCCTAAGCTTTTAAGCTTATGGAAGGTCATTTGACGCATGAAACTTTCATTACACTTTACCTATACCACATATGGAAGCTTTGAGAAGAAGATTTTCTTAAAAATCTTCAAGAAATATAGGTGGAGGCTCAAGAATGGAATGAAAAAGGAAAATGAGTAAATGAAAGAAAGAGAGAAAATGAGTGTATTAAATGAATGAAAGAGAGAAAAATAAAACAAAGGCAGCCAAGGAGAGGGAGAGCTGCACGTGAATGTAGGAGAGGAAAGAGAGAGGAAATTGTTTGAATTTTGACTTGAAATTAAATTGTGTAATTAATATGTATGTGTTGCTTCTTTAAGAAGGAGTAGAATATAATTATTTTGGTCAAAGTGGGATTAAATCAAAGGGCAAGGGCAGCAAAAGAGGTCAAAATTTCTGCCAAGGAGTGTGGGATAAAGTGTAGAAAGATTGAAGTGAAAAGGAAGTGATTGTGTAAGATGTACTTGAAGGTATGGGTTGTAAAAGTACTTTCTTAATAAATTAAAATAAAATTAGAAAATTTATTCCAAATATTTGTAGTAGATTTTTCATAATTAAAATTAATTAATTATTTGAATTATTTTAGTATTTTAACAATTATGTTATCGGTATGATCAAAATATACGAATATGGGCTATAAATGATATTTTTATAACCCGAAAAATTATAAAAAAATTATTTTATGAAAATAAAAATATTTTTTAATTATTAAATTAATTTATTTTATTTTTAGTATAAGGTCTTAAACAGAATCTGATCCCGTAAAAGCCCGAACTAACTAAATTTTAGAAAAACAAAATTTTCTATAATATATAAAATATTTATCTAAAAATATAAGGCTTTATAAAAATGTGTAATGAAATAAAAGTAAATAGTGCAAAAGACTAATTAATTATTGGTAATAATAAAATTATGATAAAAAAATTATAACTGTAACTTTTATAACCCGAAAAATTATATAACCGATATATTTGGAAATCTTATGAAATTACGAGTCTAATGGTACTAATGGTTTATTTTTAATATCTCGATCCTCGGGACACGCTTTTCGAAGTTTGTATTCAATCGGGTTCGAAATAAGTCAAAAATTTACCAATCTAGTATTTTTAAACAAACTTATATTACTACGAGCTATTCGACATATTTAAACTACACCTCGGCCTCTAGGGTTAAGGGCGCTAGATTGCCGGACTTAAGCTATTGTATTCCGGTTATGATTTCCAAGTAATTTTTCCGGTTTAGATCATTGCCAATTTAGAAATTGATATTTTATGTTTATACAACATATTTAATTCGAGAAATTTATTTTACATTTCATTTTTATAAGTATTTAATATCTTTTAACGTTTTCGGAATTCTTGAATTGGGTTTCATTTCCGAAAGTTAATTGTTATTTACTTTTTAATAATTTGTTTTTGGGTTCTATATTACCCGATTTTATAGGTCGGAGTTACATATGGAATTTGTCGTACGTAGAAGTTTTGGAATTGAAGTATGATGAGTTCTTATTTTGTTTTTAAGGATTCTAATTTTTTTTTCTCAAGATTCGTAAATTTCTGAATTCGCTCATGTTTTTGGACTAGTTGAAATTTGGTTTTAATTTGGAGTGATTTTTAGGGTTTATTTTCAAAGTTCATCTTGAAATTATTTACTGAAATTTTCCAAGGCTTACAAAGTCCATGCAAAACTAAGCTCCTTAGAGGGTCGAGATCCGAAAGTTAGGCTGGATTCCTTGTGGACCAGTTGAGCCTATGGGCTCTTAAATTCCTTATGGGCCTTTTGGCCCATGCAAGGCTTGTAATAGGTTGATTAGGTTACAATCTATAATATATCATCAACAAATACATTACTTTAGGCAATTTGAGGAGGTCTAAGCTTTCTTATGGAACTTGGTGTTGCACTTTAGCCAATCAAGGAAGTTCTTATTGGTATTGCTTTAGGGAAGGTCTTGGGTTGGAAACTTTGTCACATTATATAGTTAACCACTTGAATTTTAAAAGTATTAATTTTAATTTATACTTTACCAACATGAACTTTGTCAAATTTTTTATTAACTACTTAAACTTTACTCATTTTTTGTAATTAATTGCCATATATAGTAAGTATTGTAAATAAGCTCGAAAAGTTCGAAAGTAGCAATTTGATACTTTTAAATTTCATATTATTAATTGAACAAATTAGTAAAGTTTAGGTACTAGATATGACCTTTATTCTAAGTTTTTTAATAACAACTCAATATGAATTCAATTCTTTTATTTCATTTTCATTTTTTTTAACCTTTTCATAAAGTATTATTCCAAATTAAAAACTTTTGTCACATAGTAACCCATACATATAGATACATATAATTAAATAATACACACTACCCCATAAAGGCGAAATGTAGATGATTTAACTTTAAAAATCAGTATAACTCACCCTTGATTTTAATTAGAGTAAATTAAAAAAACTACCAGTGTTTTGTGTCATTTACAATAATGTGACAGGTTTTTTTTTTTTTTTTTTTTAACAATCACATGACCTAGACTTAATAATCTTCTACTAATAATAAAAGAGGGACACATAATGCATTTTTACTGGCTAGATTTATTATTAATTAATTAAACTTACTAAAATAAATAAAAAAAATGAAAAAATCCGTAAAATAAAGGGAAAAAACAAAAAAAAAAAAGTACGTTGCTCTAGCCACCCACCGGCTGGCACTGTTTCCTACCACATAAAGCATCATTACCTACTACATAACTAGATGAGGTCAAATAATCCATGTAAGCCATTCCTTGATGCCCAGTCCAAAGCCATCCCTCCTATTCACCTCCAAACTCAATAAGCTTGAGTCAACCTGCCATCTCCATACCACCGCCAATCCAAGTTGCCATATACCAAAATCACCCCTTCTCTATGAACCACACGCCAAAAACTCGATCATACTGACATTCGAACAAACCGCATTTAAAACCAAAAAATACCTCATGTCAAAATCGACATCATCTTCTCTTTCCTCAACTTTTTAATTGCCTCCTTTAAACTCACCAAATCTGAAACCCAAACAAATCTCCTCCTCATACCTTTCGAACTCATTATTGGATTTCATCGAATCGTAGCCAAGCCATAAAATGCATTCATCAAAATTACACATGCAGCCACCATTGAGTCTCTATTGAAATTAAGTCAACTCAACCATCATCCATACAATATCTACCACCTTTTCCACTATAACCCTATCTCTGAAACCCTTTCAAACCTTTGATAACTCATTGAGTTAACCTAGCTTCACAAACTCAAGCCAAACACAACACCAACTGCATCCATAGAACCACCAATCAAGACTACCACAAACACTAACCAACTCACCAAAGGTTACCTTCTTCACTAAGACACACCACAAACTCAGTGAGTTAAATTCCTTTTTTTGCAGTATCTGTCACACCCAACCCCCCTCAGGTAGTCGTGGGTATGATGCCAGGTACACTGGTCCCTTAGTGCACCCTCAAGCAACACTAGAGCACTCAAGGAGAAGGTGTTCTCCTTCAAGAGGAACAAAGGGCCTACGTCCGTGATTCTACTCGTGGATGCTACAGGGAACCTTAATCGAAGTCTGCAAATAGGAAAACAACTCCCCCATTGCCTTGGTGTTGCCTAGGTGTACTGGGGGGCGGGTATACCTCATCACACCTATAGCCGCTTGAGGAGGGTGGGCTATGATATAAAAAGCACCTTTTTATGTCACGACCGTACCACCCCAAGCATACCTTAGTATGGGGGCGCCTCTAAGTCCGCAGACCACCTTAGATAGACAGCCGTGATGCCAAGTACACTGGCCCCCTAATGCACCCTCAGGCACAACCGGAGCACAAGCAAGTATTGTTATGCATAGGCAGAAATGACCCCAGCTGTAACTTTCAAGGTTCGAACCCCAGTCCTATGCCTTTTTTCGGCCCCAAAGGCCACGCCTTTCCCAATTTAGCTAAACATTGCTCATTCATAATGAATTAGATTGCGTTTAGAATCGATGATTTGAGTGAGGAAGAAACATGAGTTTTCTTGTGTTTGTTCATTGTGTTGTATTACTTTGCTAAACCTCTAGTTTAGGAATTAATAAGATCAATTTATCACACTAAATTTAATCAACTTGACTTAAATATAATTTTTTCAATACTTGAAAAAAAAAATCCAATTGAATATGCATGATTTTTGTGTGTTTTTTGCATGTATATGTTTTCTTTTATATTAATTTTTTTATGGTACATTAGTAAATGCTATATAATACGCATATGTATTTTATATGTGATATGTGTGTGATTTGTTATAAGAGATGTATATATATCCATATATGTGTATTAAGTTACATGTTTTGCTTGTGATGCGAGTATGAGTGTTATATGATTGAATGAATTTATATGTTATATGAATATATATGTATAAATTGTCTAGCTTGAAACTTGCTTGTGTATATTATGTATTGTTGTATGTTTAAATTAGATTTAACTGGAATGATTACGTGACTTTGTGTGTTGTATTTATGCATGATTTATTATATGATATGTGTGTTTTGTATGATATATATGTATGTCTTGTATTGCGTTTGGTTTATAATATGATTGAGTATATGATCAAATGAATTTGTATGTTATATATAAGTATAAAATGTTTTAATTGTAATATGCTTATGAGTATTGCATGAGTATCTATGTCTTGTTATGTGTTTTGTTTTGTTATATACTATGAGTGTTATAGGTTGATATTTGTTTGAATTAAATTTAATTAAAATTGAGTTAAGAATTAATAATTAGCTTAAGTTAATATGTTAGGATAACCTTAGTATAATATGGTGAATATGTTGTTTAAATGTTTGTTTGATTTGAATATGGATGTTTGTGGATATGAATGACATAATGATGTTTTCATAATAAGAGACCATAATCAAAGTGAAAAGAAATATTTGATAGACAAATGAGGACTATCAGTATTTTGGCGAGGTGATCTTTGCAGCCATAGCGGGATTCCTAATTAGTGTTTGACCAAATAGGATTATAAAATGAGTTTGATATAAATGGATAATTAAATTAAATGTTTATATGAGTTTATTATTGAACAGATATATGGATACCTAGTTTATCTTCTGAAATGGATTCTATTTTACCCTCAATCTCTGTTTAGATTCTATATCAAAGGTACATAGTAACTTGTGTGGTGATTTTTAGGATATGCATCCTAAAAATGAATTAAAACTTAAACTCGGGTTAATAATTGATGAGTGATGGTTGTGTGTGTGCCATTATATTATGCATGTATCATCCTAGGCATACCTCAATGTGGGGGCACCCCATTGCCTTTAAGGCAAATAAAAGGCCTAGGTGCAGGGTTCGACTCCCATAAGCTGCAGCTTAGAGTCAACTCTGCCTAATAGAACAATACTTGCTTGTGTTCAATGTCACTTGTGGGTGCACAAAGGGCCAATGTACCTTGCATCACGTGCTGCCTGCCTAGGGTGGTCTGCGGACTTAGGGGCGCCCCCACGCTGAAATGTGCTTGGGATGGCACGGGCATGACACTATCAGTCGTTAGGTGGCTGGATCAGCTTCCTTCTCTTTTTTATTTTAATTTTTTTGTTAGTTTTTCTTTTCCTTTTTTGTCCCTTAATTTTTTGGATTATTTTTCATATTTTATAAAATTTTATTTTAGTAAGATTAGTTAATTAAGAATAGGACTAACTGTAAAAAACCGCCATGCATCCCTCATTTATACTTAGTGCAAAATTATTAAATCTAGGTCTAAACAGGTCATGTTTTTATCATTTACCCATTTCATTATAAGGATTACATTTATATATATATATATATATATAGAGAGAGAGAGAGAGAGAGATTTATCCAATCAAAATCAAATTACATGAATTTGGAAAAGAAAAAAAGGTCCAAATGAAATGAATAGTGATTAAATGAGCTCAAGTTAATATCAATGTTATCAAAACCGGACCGAGGTTTGACTTGGACAAGCTAGGGGGTCAAGGGTCGAACTGAGGTTACAAAAAGGTAAAAATATAAGGGATCATTTAATTTTGAAATACCAATATATATGACATCACTCAATTAAATCTATATTTGGATCAAATTCATCAATTAATTATTAAATAAACATGACGCAATGATTATATTTTTATAAATGTATGAATAAATATTTGAATTTCTTTTTTTTTTGACCTAGTTAACTGATCTGGGTCGACTGGTTTGACCGTTCGGACTAATCCGATTCTCGCTGGTTCGGTGCAAAAACGAGCCTTTGGAGAGACTTGACTTGGCGTTAGTGCCGGTTCCGGTCAAATCGGGTTGAACCGGCCTGTCCGGTCTATTTTGACAACAATGGTTAATATAACTAGGTTTCAACACTGCTCATAAGAAAAAATGTCAAGTTTGCTTCTTCTTCTTCTTCTAAAATCAAAGTTCATATGGCTTTTCATTTAATATTAATTTTAGCTTATGTGATGTTTGGAAGGATCCTTATGCTAAGATGGAAAAAAAATCCCATACAACTTTAATATTAACATAACCAAAACAAGTAGAAGCATTAAGAGTTAAGACTTACTGAGAAAAAATATGCTAATATGTTTAATTGTTTATCATTGTACTTATTTTCAAATGCTCTTATGGACATTTATACATTAGAATAGGCCCGAATTGGTCTAGATAGACCAGTTCATCCTCATTGAATCAGTTAACAACTTTTTTTTTAAATAACATGATTTAAAAATTATAGAAAATAAAATTAGAAATTAAAAAATAAAGACAAATTCAAAAACAAATAAACTATATTTTTAACTTAAAATAAAATTGAACCTAAAATAGTAGTTTTTATCTTGCTATTGGAAGAATTGTTGAACATGCGCATTTATTTATAGGCATGCACATCCAATTTTACTTGTGAAATTAACAATATGAGATTTGAAAAACACTCAAGACACAAACAACCTCCACAAAGATGAAAACGAGTCTTGCATTGTTAAGAAGCCAAAAAATCCTATGTATGAAGTTTATATAAGTGTAACTAGACATCTTTTATATCTATTAATTGTGTTGTTAATAATAACTCATCTAATGTCCTGAATAGTAATAAATTTTCATTATTAATATTGAAATAATTTAAACATTTCCTTATTCACATTTTATTTTTTTTTCTTTGCTTTTGTTCCTTTTTTATTTGGTTGGCCCTAATCAACCAATCGAGTTAATGAGTTTTTATGTCGATCCATTAATGACATGGCAACCCGCTCGGTTATATGGTAAATCATGACCTATACAACCGAGTCAACCTACCGGTGATGAGCCGAGTCACAGGTTGAATCTGGCTTGTGTGTACATCTATGGACATTTTAATATACTCTATTGAACTGAATAGGATATACATCAAATAGAATAGACTTCCTTCAATAGGACTACTCACATATCGTATCCTTACATTATATTGGGCTATCAATTTTTTGTAATTTAGTGCTTAAGGTTTATTTTATGGCAAAAAAGTACCTATACTTTTTTCGTACTAGCAATTTAGTTCCTCTATTATGTCAGTGTCTGATAAACATTAACTCTTGTGTGACATGACATTTTTTATTAACG
This sequence comes from Combretum micranthum, assembly GCA_024138025.1. Classification (NCBI taxonomy): domain Eukaryota; kingdom Viridiplantae; phylum Streptophyta; class Magnoliopsida; order Myrtales; family Combretaceae; genus Combretum; species Combretum micranthum. The sequence continues at coordinate 270,469 of JAMXBD010001706.1, read as the reverse complement.
AAAAATGTTGTACACATTGTTAGTGGCCTTATCTTTGAAAGTAAATTATCTCTGCCATAACCTTCAACTACCCATTTGCTAATAAACAAAACCATTTAATTTCTCAATTACACCCCTACCCTTAATTGAATCCCCATATTTTGTATCCATTACGTTTTTTTTAAATTCAACATTTCCCCAATCGAACCCACATCCAGCAATGGAGACTACCTACATCTTCATTACTCCAAAGAGTGACAAACTTGGTTGAAGAAACATCATGTGATTTTTGTGTAGGAAGTGTATAAGATAATTTAAGTGTATAAGACAATTTGTGTGTATGTTGAAAGCATACCATTCTCAATTCTCGAAGATCCTACAAGCACTGGATTCTTACCACAACCCGTAGCTGTTCTTAAAGATGTTGGAAAACAACCAAGTATTGATATGAAGGATTTATGTGGAGATGCTTCAAATGATGAATGTGATTTGGATTATGGTAATAGTAAGGAGAAAGATGATGATGAAGATGATGGTGAGAATTGTTGGTTTCTCTCAAATGATGATTTTGATGATAACAAAAAGGATTAAGTGATTACTTACATAATTGTTAAGTGTGAAGTGATTAAATGTGATAAGAGTTGGTTTATGAAATTGAGCCTCAACTCAGAATGTATATAAGAAGGTTGGAAAGTTTTTTTTTTTTTTGGAACAAATGGTATATCAGAAGTTCAATTAGAAGGTACTTCGATGGATTACAGAACTCTTTAAATAGTAACAAGAAACATCAGAGAGTAACCTAAAAAGCTGTAAAACACGAACTTCAGCTCCATATTTGATTTTTCTTTGTGGATTCAATATTTTGAAGACCTAGCTCCAATATTGAGTGTATTTGGGTACTATACTCAATGTATTCCACAAAGTTGGTTCAATATCCATGGGGATTCGAATTTTGTTGGATTAAAGGTCAATTTTGGGAAAACTATGACAGCATAATCCGAGATGTTGATTCACGCTTTGGAGTTGCAAGGGAGTTATCTGACTCTTCTACTAAGGCATGGTTAGAGAAAATGCGAACACTATTTATTAGGAAGGGATCTGATTTTTTCATCACTAAGTGTTATTACAAGTGATGCTTATAAGAGAGATAATGAGGTTGACATTCCGTTTGAAATCACACAGCAAATTATATTTGAAGAAAAAGTTAGTGTGCATAATATGAAGTACTTACAAAATTTAGACACTAACCAGATTTACAAGGAAATTGTCTAAAGAATGTTTGTCTATTTAAGGAGTTTGAAAATCATGGAAGAAACAATCCTAGTTTTGCATAAACAGTACCAGATATTGGAATTTGTTTACAACGGGTGAAATCAAATTCAAATTTCAAGTTCAAGATCATTATACCAGTTGTTGGATATTCGAACTTATCCATTGAAGCAAAAATTTCGAGATAACAACAACCAGATATCAAGTTATTCAAATATTGCAGATTTTGAAGATAAAAACAAGCTAATATCATGCACAAAATCTGAAACAAAGTTTATCCAATCCATCTTCTAGTCGTTAGAAGAAACAAGAATAAATCATACATGTCCAAGATAGAAAGAATAAAAAAACATTCATGAGAAAAAGATCCAGCAAACACAAAATAAAAACACTCCTTCTTTACTTGCGTAAATCACTGTCAATTTCAATTGTTCTTATCTGATCAAAATTTTGAGGATACTTATTCTTTTTCCTCTTATTTGATTTTACACAATTAGTGTGAGAATGAGAGTTACGAGTAGGCTCAGTAGATTGATTGATTAGGTCAAGCTGAGTGCATTGTAGCCAAAGAGAATTGGTAGAGACATCTTGTAACTTTTAATTGTTGGTTGGATAGTGGAACACAACCGGTGTGGAATATCATGACCCCGGCTTGGAGCTGGAAGAGAGGATTGACACTCAAGGCGGAATCTCTATAAATTGACTTTACACTCTTTACTCCCTTATCTCTCTTTAATTCATGCAATTTTATTTATTTTTCATAACTGTGTTATATGCTCAGAAAGTTGATCAAAGAGTAAGTAAAAAATATTTTCTTAATCAAAGAGTTGCTCAGAAAGTAAAACTGGGAGTATATGTTTGAAAGTGCTGTTTGATTTTTCGTGAACTTGAGGAAGCTGTCTTGATCCGAATTTTTGTCCAAAAACTTTATTTATTTAGTTTATTGTTTCAAGAAAGTTTTAAAGCCATTTTAATTGAGTAACCAAGTGGTGTGAAATTTGTTTTAGATTTTGAAAAGTAAATTTTTATTGAAGAGGTCCTCAAGGATCTCCTTGCTTGAGATTTTTTAGGAAGCTTTTCATGTCCATAGGTTAATGTTACGCCTATTACGCTTTAACCGAGTATTCATTATCAAGACTTGCAACCTACCCCACCTCACCTCTCTAATTGTTTTGCCCGATAAGGTATCAATGAGCTCTCGTGGGAGTAGGGGGGTTAGGGTACTTTAGGTAGAGAAGCTTGTGAAATAGAGTATTAGATCATTCTTTTTTTGCATCCTCAAATTGTTGTTTTTAAGCAAGGTTGTGTCCTTGAGACAAGATAGTTAAGGTCATGGCCTCAAGAAAAAGTAAATGCTTGAGAAGTTTTCAAATTTGAAAAGGTGCTTGTATGTTAGGAGCGTGACATTTGACAACGGACATGATGATGTTTCAAATTGCAAAATGTGTTGCATTTCCCAAGAAGATGTTTTGCATACTATATATAGCCTTGAACTGCCATTTTGGGTCATTTTCTCTCTATCACACCCCATTTCTCTTTTGAACAAATGATAATTCCTTCTTCTTGAAATTCAAACCCCCATTTCTCTTTTGTAAACCAAGACGTCAACTTTTTCACCAAGGCCCAATCTTCATTCAAAGGAGTTCTTAAACTATCAAAGGATCATGGCAAGAAACACTGGGAATCGGGTAAGTCTACGAAGACCTATTCTCATGATTTCGGTAACAACAATGTAGGAGAACTCATTTAGAGACTTCAGAGTGGTGAAACAGAGTCTCTCTTAAGCATGGATCATTCAGGTGAGGGGGATAGGGAATTTAAGGAAGATACATTATCTGATACTGACCTTCACAATAGGCCAACTGGTAATGGTGAAGATAATGGTTTTTCGTCTCAAGTAGATAACACGTATGAGGAACTTAGTAGAAAAGTATATAGGATGCCTTTGGGCAAATATTCTGATGATGATGATGATGGGGATAATGACCCTCCTACTCCAGTCTTTAAGGAGGTTGTTGAGGGTAAGAACCCTAATGGAGTCAAGCGTATTGTTTTTGAAGAGGACACTCGGAACTTTGTAAGTAAGTTCATGTCGAGCTGTTCCAAGGAATAAAGGATTTTGATCTCTTTCGAAGCGGAATGTTTGCTTGTTGGGCAAGAGGAGTTTCACCCTAAACTAAAAATACCTCATGTTTGGGTCAAAATGCCCTTCTTGAACTTTTAGAGAGGATGATATTCTACTTTAGGTTAGCCCCATGTCAAGTTCTACCAAACTCGTAAAGGTTGCTTGTTGCCTTCAAAGCTCTATGCAAGACCCTAGTCGTGAAGCCTACTCTAACCTTGTTTAGAAGATATCACACTATGAAGGGTCAATAGGAGGGGTGGTGGTATCTCACAAAACAACCTTGGTTTACTTAGAAGCTCTTCAATAGGCTCAATACCTCAACTACCTTAACTAGGCATGCATGGAAAAGCAAATACTGGGTCATCAGTATCAATAAAAGGCTTAGTACTGATTCAACTTTTAAGTACTCCGATATCATCTCATTAGAAGGGCAAAGTTTGATAGATTAGGCACCCATGACTTCGAAGCCACCAAAAAGATTGAATTTTACATGAGGAGTTGATGTAGAAGGACTCTGCATGTAGCTAAGGTCGTTAAGAGCTATTTAAAGGACTTGCCTATCAACTATAGAGATGATTCTAGCAACGGGGTTGGAGGTACAACCTCTTGTGATAATCTTCACTTCTCTCCCCATCTCCTTCCCCGTTGTCAAGTTCAGTCTTGCTTAGAGAAAGGAGCTATTCACTTGAGCTTAGCGAAGAGTAAGTCATCATAGGGGGTTGGTGCTTGACGAGGCATGACCTTATTTATCTAATAATTTTCTTTTTTATATTTTTGTAAGCGAAAATATTCTGGTTCTAGATGTAGCAGATCTCTTGCCAAAATAAGGTCGCAACCAAAGGGAAAAAAATAGAGCAAAGGTATTAAAATGAAGGCCCCATCGAAGAGAATTGCCATGGAAACCCAACCTAAAACCACATCTATTCAAGGCCAACAAAGGGCATCTCTCTCAAGTATAGGCTAACAACGCCAAGTGTTGCGAGTACTAAATTACCAAAGGAGATTAAAAGGAGCTTGGTGGCCTGTAAACACAATATACGATTCGTGTTAGGTTGGACAACGTGGCCACTTTAATGGTTAAATTAACAGTAGGTTCGAGAAAATAACTACTATGTGGAGAATATATGTGTGACTAGATGTCTAGTTATAGATTTTAGTCATACCATAATTGGGGCTTGATGGAGTCTTATTCCTCATAGGCCTGAGCCTGTATGGAAATCGATGACCTCAAAACTGAGCTTGTGGTCCTTATGTAAGGTGAAGGTGGTCAAGCTTGTATTTGCTCTCCTAAGGAGATAAAAGTGGAAAGCAACACTTGGGTCTCAAAGTGTACTATCAAGGCAAGAATGGTGAGGGGGGTCGAGGCCCTCATGATGCTTTTGGTCGAGGTCCTTCTAGTTAAGATCTTCGTAGTTCTTTTTTGTCAAGGTCCTCATGAAACATCTTAGCTAAGATCCTCAAGAAGCTTTGTGGTTAAGATTCTCGATGGGTAGTAACTAGCCATTAGGTTAATGTTGGGCTTAATAGGTTTTAGCCAATCATTCCCTATCAACGGATTCCTTTTATTATCATTAAAACCTTAATAAGAGATATCAACAAGCCTAATATACAATAGAGCTAGTATAAAACCTACAAGAAAGTTAATTTATAAACATGTAGTATAAAGATACATACATACATCATACTACTATTACCACCACCACTTTAGTCTACCGGTTGATTTTAATTGTGGAAAGCCATTAAATTTAAGTTGTTTATCTACTTTGATTTTTGAAAAAAAGTTCTAGAAATGTCTAATTTTTATACCATGTTTTTAAAAACACCTAAAAATATCCTAAGTTTAGAAAACCCGTATTTGTTTGTTGTTAGTGATTTAGAAAATAATTACATGATAATTAAATATAGGCTAGCTAAATAGTTTTTATTTACTTTTGTATATCCCATATGGGGAAAGTGGTAAAAAGAAAGAAAAAATTTTGTTCTCTTTTTCTTTTAACTTTTTCCTTTTTTATTTTTATTTTAATTGATATAGGTAAATATAAACAGGGCCTACCAAGCTAGTTCATCACACACATTCAATCTATCAGTAATTTTTAATTTGCCAGTACAAGGCTCATTGATTGTATTAAATCTGTCGTAAAATTTTTGTCTTTTTTAGTTCCAATCCTAATAACACCCAATTCCTAATGTTACACATCATATGCAATACCCATTTTATTAAAAGCACAATGTATTCACACCAAAATTATTAAGATCTAAATCTATGCTTTCTATTTTTTATATAAATTTACATTCTAAAAGTTTCTATTTACACATTTCCATAGATTTAATGAATCTAAGTACATATATCTATATATTTATCCAAGGATGACAATTTCAAGCATGGCATATGAGGATATTGCCTATAGAAATATAGCATGTATAAAATAATATAAACATATAATACATACACGCGTAAACATGATATGTTATATGTTTATATTTATTAATGATACATATATCGCATGGTCCGCATAAAACCGAGTACCCTATGGTATCATATAATTTACTACATATATATTTTCATAAATTCTTTTTGTTACCGGTACAAAGATGAAGGTATACTACATAATTTACAATACTACATAATTTACAACAATGTGACTAAAAAATAAGATGGAATAAAAGAATTTGTAAATAATAAAAATATAGCAATTAATTAAGGAAAATATTCTTATTAATCGAACAAGCTTTTAGCAATGAGCTAGACCTGTGTACAAATTGGATTCAGATTGGATTGGGTCCAAAAAATGGGGTTGTTAGGCACTGATGTGGGTTAGTTTATGCGTGTTGTAAGCAGGTTGAATTGGTACAATGTTAGTAGTGTTTTGTTTTGTTGATAGATATGGGTTTGTGGTAACATAGTGGTTTATAATGGGTAGTGGAGTGGTTCTTGGTGGAGTTAGTATCCAAAGGTGTGGGACCTTGGGTATGTGGGACCTTGGGTATGGTGGTGGTTAAGTTGGTGGTTCTGCAAGTAAGTGGTTTTGGTGGATGTGGTTTTTGGATATAACGTTTAAGTGGCTTGTGTGTATTTAGTTTCATGGTTGATTTGCAAAAAGGTGTTGGCAATTAATTTAAGAGATGTTTTGGTTGGTAATCATGGATTAGATACTCATTGGTGGTGTTGAAAGGATGAGGGTTCGGTTTGTGTTGAGCAGTGTTTCGATGTTTCGGTAGAGGTAGGGTAGTTTAGTTGTTGGCTTGTTGAAGGTCGTGAAGTAGTGGTTTCTTAGTGCTTTTTGAAAGAGCAAAGATAAGGGTGAGAGAGAGAGAGAGAGAAAGAGCAAGGATGGATGTAAGATGATATGATTGGGGGAGATGGATCTTAATTAAGTTAATCTTAAAAATTATTTATTAATATCCACTCGCTATTACAATTATATTTTATCTTATATATTTATGAGAATTTCATAATAATTTTAACATATTTTTTAACAATTCATGAAAAAATCATTTAAGTAATAATCAAGAGTGTTTAGTGCATTTTATAAGAGATTGTATATATGTCACTTGAAAAATAATTATTGATAAAAAACATAGACCTAATATTTGTATAAATTTTGCTTTTAATAAAAATATATCTAGATATGATATTTATTTAGTAATTCATGTTCATTTTTATTTGTATTACATGTAGAAAAAAATAATGTTACTAAATTAAATTATATAATTAGCACAATAAGATTGCCTTCTAGACACAAATAGACCATAAAATATATGTAGATATGATAGCTATTCATAAAATATATAATTAATATGCAATAAGATTCATTTGTAATATGGATAATAATTATAATTATTACTTATGATATACTTTGAATATAAAATAGTTATTAAGAATAATTTATTTAGTTAGATAATTTTATGATAAAAGAATTTAATATTATTAGTAATTGTGAAAGAAAAAGTTAAAAAGAAACATATATATGTATATATATTTAAATATATATATATAGAGAGAGAGAGAGAAGAAACATTTTACATACATGTTGAAAAACTAAAATAGTAACCCAATGGGATTTGAACCATAATCTCATGATATAATATAGACACTTAACTACTAAACCATACTTAGTTTTATATCTTAAAATTTTTCTTTATAATATACAAATAACATAGAATTTCGTCTTTTTAAAAAACATTTAAAAGTTAATTTTTCTCTAACCTAAGGGGTTGGGGCCCCATGCCCCACCTGATCCACCCCTGGAGAGAGAGAGACTCGAGAGTTTAGAAAGATAAAGAAACTTCAATTTCCATTTTAGAGACAGAGAGAGTTCTGGTGAGAACTAATTCGAAGGAGGAGAAGGAAAGTGCAGTCTTTCTCTTATTCTCCTCCTATTTATGTCCATTTGTGTTTTGAATGAGGACAAAAACCAACATTACATCCTTAGGAAGAACTGGAAAGTTTGGAACCATTTTCAAAATAAATTCCTTTTACTCAAATTTATAGTAAGTAATTATAATTTGATTCTAGAAGTTTTTAGCTTCTAGAATCGATCAAGTGACAGTCCAAATGCCCATTTGAATATGAAAAATGCGAGATTAAGGTTGAAACGTGCTCTATTCCTTTGTTAATGGCAACTAAGAAGATGATGCTCATGCTTTTGCATGCGCATGTCTAGTATTGGAGATTGCACCCACCTGTGTCATGGGCTTAGAGTTTTGGAATGACCTCGGGCGGTACTTAGCGCTCTAATCCCACTTGAAGAGGCTAAGTTCAGCCTAAAGAATCCACACAAGAACTTAGAGACAGAAAATAGAGAGAGAAACTCTGAATGCAACTATATTCACTCAATGTCTGGATGTTTTATAATGAAGGAGGTTCCCCCTATATATACAAGTGTTCTCCTTAAATGGATGGCCTAGATTTATTTGATCTACAATTATAATTAAGTCTTATCAACCCATGTTAGTTACATTCACCTACCCCATCTACTATGATACAATGTATCTGGACACTCTTGGGGTCTTCTAGAGTCTTCTAGAACTTTTTGGAATCTTCTTATCCTTTGAGCCAACATTAGATGTGGATCTTGGGTCTTCGTCTCATTGTTAGGCCTTTAGGAACCTCGTAAATTTAGCCCACCAATAAGGTTCATGACATTCTCCCCAGTCAATCTAGCAATGCCCTTGTCGCCTCTTCCTCATGGAACTTTTGGATATTGTCTTCCAATCACAGCCTTATAACCTTATGGTTAGAGATGATGAAGAACTAAGCCAAAACATGAAATCACTACGTAGGAATCCATGGTGTCATCAAGTCTAAAGATTAAAATAACATCGTAATGAGAAGTACTTATGAAATAGATCCATGTAGTACTCTCATCTTAGGTTGATCTAATACATTGTACTCCTATATACATCTATGTGCTCACTTGGTATCTCACATATATGATCAATAAAATGTGATCATCAATTAGTCAACATACTATTCTTAATTCATCATCGTTCCATATAATGAGTGACTAGGGATAGTTTAGAATAATATTCTTATCACCTTATGGTTTTACTATTAAAGTCACATGTTTTAATGACATAAAGAAGAACAAACCATTCAAAGAATCCTTTTATCATGTTCGAAGACCAATAATAATGTGATAAAGTAAATGGCTCATATTAAAGATAAATGTGCAAATAGCAACAAATATCTTGATGACTAAGGGCACATCACTAGCACATTGTTGTAACGTGGCAGACATGAAGTATACTTTGTGAGAAGAATATGAGGATTGTTGTTGTGAACATAAAGTTTTTGATAAATTTTTCGCAAGATAGTAATCTTTAAAGCTTTATTCTATTATTGATTATGAATTGTGCGTTGAAAAGTTAATTTTCATTAATTCACAATGTCTATATCAACTCAATAACTCTCAGATTGCCTTATTGGTTTGGTGTATGAATTGGTGGAATCTCATGCAAAGATGCTACAAATGCTAGATAAGCAATTAAATGTTGTTCCCAAGAATATGCATGGAGGAGAACAAGAGAAGCCCACAAATGTTGTTGGTTGCAGATTTTTTGAAGTCACCAGAGGAAAAAAAGATTCCTAGAAGTAAAAAGGAAGGTGTTAACTTCCTTGTAAAGGGAAGAAAAAAGACTTGTAATGAGTAGAGTTATCTCCTATTATCACCTTTGATGATTTAAGTGAAAAGGGAGATGAAGAGGTAAAGGTAGCTAGCGAAGAGGTAAAGGTAACTAGCCAAGTTTGAGGCTAAAGTTTAGGAACTTTAAGCATGATTTAGGTATTTGGGGATGTAAACAAGCATTAGGTTGAGGTTTGTGTTGAGGAGGCTCACAAGGTAGTATAGAAGGATATAGATGTCACTTACGGGGGTTTAGAGCAATGTTGTCAAAACTAGACTGGCTCCGGTTTGATCTCATTCAACCAGATTTGCCATAAAAATGGGTCGGTCCTTGATGTTAGCTCGTTTTGTGGTTGAATCGCCTAGACACAGCTAACTTAGCCAATTCAACCATAACCTTGTTGACCCAGCTAGGTCATCTAGGTTTGAATACCCTAATTTCGAAAAAAAAAAAATAGAAGAATGATTTGGCACGACTCTCCTATGGGTCCTCTTAAAAGCTGACTTTATCTTCTTATAAGCAAGTGGCAGTAGAACCCAAATTGACGTAAAGCATCTAAGCTGTGTCCTTTTTAGAATGAAGTCTAATCTAGGAATTTAAAATTGAAAGTAGTGTATTTTAGTCTGCGTTGTTATATAAAACATGGAGTAGATAAGGCCGTTGTATTGATACAAATCGGCATTAATGTTGAGGTCGAGTTGCAACACGAACTACATGCTTTTTTATGAACATTAGGGCTTTTTTCATCACATTTGTGGTTTAGATAAGCTTGGGGTACATCATGTAATAAGATTTTTAAGCGTTTGGGAAAGGAAGCAGTCTAAGATTGAAATTCCAAGTTGAAAGCTTTCTAAGAAATAGATGAAGGTTTCTAAATCGTTAATTTGATTTGTCGGTGTTTAATTTAGAGAGTTAAAGGGGCCTTAAGAAACCCAAGGTATTGAAAAAGGTTTGGTTTAAAAAGAAAGAGAGAGAGAGAGAGAGAGGGGGGGGGGGGGGGGGAGAGAGAGAGCGAGAGAGATTGGGTAGGAGAAGAGATTAAAAATAAAAGGGAATAATAAGCTTAAAAATTCATTGGTTGGTAGGTATAAATAAGCAATCTTGTTGGAATGAAAATTGGAATATGTGCATTGAGTTTGGTTGTGTATAAATTAAATGAAATCAAAGTAATAATGTTAAAAAAAATGAAAATGCTTATTTAATAATTTAAGCTGAAAATGGACATTCTTTTGTATCGTGATTATTCTTGTTTTGGCTATTTTTTATTTTAAATTTATTTTTATTTTTTACTAAAATATAACTTGTAAATTAAGATTGACCCCGATTCAACCCTTAGTTGAACTTGGTTCGACCTCTTGGCCTCTGACTCCTTAACATATTTGGCTTGAACTTGGTTTGGTTCTAACAACACTAGTTTAGAGGATGAAGGTATGAAGGAGGTGGAGGACGCATATGGAGTGAGACATAGTTCTGGGGTCGATTCATCCTCTTAGTGTTAGGCGAAGATAGATAAGAGCTACAATTAAATCTTAAAGCACCGAACCTTATACTATTTTCCTCTTTCTTTAAGAGTAATGAGTTGCCTCAAGTATTTGGATTCCATGCTACAATTTAACTCTGCTGACCCAATGCATGATGTGTGGGAAGAGTTTAGATTATTGGCATTTGTTTAAAATGTGGTGACTATTAATGAGATGTTTAGGGATTTTCTTGTCCTATAAACTACTACACAGTTGACAACATTTGACGTGCCTAGGGCATTATGTCAAACTTTCCCCATCTATGTTATTTCTTTTGTACCGAAGGAGGTTAGGTATTGTTCGAAGGTCTTATTTTATTGATGAATGAATGCATCATGTCCTATTGGTCTTGACATTCTATACTATGAAAAGTTGTTGTTTTGTTATTATTACGAGGGAGGTTATGTGTTAGCTGTTTGTGGCTATTACTCAATCGACAATTTAATGTGTAAATTTTCTTTGCCACAAGGATTGCAACCTATGGAGACATGTTGTGAGTTTGAGTTAAGTGAAAGTAGATGCTTCCTATGTTAGGAATATGGTGAAATTTATGTGGACTAACTATGATTATCACATGTGTGCTAGACGTATGATATGACATTGTTGGTATCGGCGGGAATAATGTGAAAGTTATAGCTAGGACTGGTTTTAATACTATATAGGGGATAGATGATATTTGTCGCATTATACCCTATAGTCGATTGTAAGAAAATTGGGAAATTGAGATAAGGTGAAATAGATAACAATTGTTTGGCCACAAATAAGAATTGAGAAAGTCTTGACATCTGTACCAAACTTTATCAATGCAAAAAAGGTGAGTGATTTACTAATGATAGGAAAGCGCAGGGACTTGAGAGTTTAACACATCAAACATGAGTGTGCAAGAAACATTAGAGCATTGAGAGATGTCAAATACACTTGTGGGGAAACTATTTTCTTTTATACTATTAGCTCTTTTTTGCAGGTATTTTTCAATTACTTAAACAAAATTGTTCTCACTCGTTTTATAGATCATGATTTAGAGCATTGCCCATTAGACTTGAAGATACATCTTCAACACCCTAAGGTAATAATAGGGATTGATTTCCTAGACTAATTAATATGAGCATTGGATTCAATGTGATTGCGTTTAAGAAGCTCTACAACTCAAATGGTTAAAGAAATTGAGGAAATATGTTCATGTACTTTTTGTTAAGGTGCGCATGCCTAAAAGCACACCCATTTTCTTTTCTTATGTTCCTTTTATTCACCATGCCTTTTTTCCCAAATTATTAAGATAGTTTTATAAGGATGGCAAGTAGCCATCCTATAATTATTTGATATGTTTTATTTTATAATAAATTACGTGGACATCCCCTAAAAATTTTTAAAATTGTATTGACCTCCATTTTTTTTTTTAAAGTTAGCACTTAGATCCCCTGAAACCTGCTTTCTAAGGGATTTAGGTGTCAACTTTCTTAAAAGTAAGGAGTGTTCTTATAATTTATCTTAAATAGTAAATTTAGGTTTCAAGAGGTCTAAGTGTTGATTTTTTAAAAAATCGAAGATCCATGCAATTTAAAAGATTTCAGAGGGTATTCGTGCAATTTACCATTTATTTTCTTAATCAAACATTTGATTTTATCAAATTGTATTAACAAATTATATCATTTATTTTTATTTTTTTTCTACAGTTCTATATGATACAATACTTTAAACTAAAAGGTTTTTAATAATACTATGATAGAACAAAAACAAGAGTTAGAAAGTAGAATAGAACTTAAGTAGTATACAAAGTTTGAACATGCCATACACCAAGACTTGGGAGTTTTGAGTGTTATTTAAACTTTTAGACTTTTATACCAAGTGCATGAATACTTTGTTTGATGTGTGTATTTGTCTAGGTTGGAATCTCAAATTAATTTAATTATTATCTGCATATCGAATCAACATGTTGCTTATGTTTGCCTATGGTTAGTGAATTGGGGAGTACCAATGATGTTAACACAGTATCTATTAATCATTATGTGACATTGTTTTGAGTGAAGTCACATATTAAGAATTTAGGCAACTCTTAGACTTATGACTGTTGAGGAGTATCTAATCACAATAAAGTGAACTATAGCTATGATGGTCTAGTGGATCAAGTGTTTTTCAATAAAGATCACAAGTACTATTTTGAAATGCAATTTGCAAGTTATTCTAAAGGTAAAAATTAGCTTTATTATGGAGCAATTGATAGGTGTTAAATTTATATGTATGTTACAAGCAGTAGTTGTGGATATATGCTTAGCTATGTAACAATTTTACCATGTTAAATTTCTTCTAGCTATTTTATACTATAAACAAGGCAATGATAGCTCTTATAAATAAGTATTAGTATAGTAATTGGGTTGTATTTTATTTCCATTACTTAGAAACTTTAGTTGCCTAGTAATACTATCAATGCACACCACCTTCATTTTGCAATATTCATTATTCAAGAAGATGTGATCATTTACCATTAGCTTGTGCTCCACGTCCATCCCTAGTTGCATTAGCTTATGCTTTTGTTTCCAAAATTGATATAGACTAACTTGCACCTAATGTACTAGTAATAATTTATACCCTTCTATCCCTAGATGAAACTTAATTAATTAAGAATTATTAAATCAACCACTAAAAGTGAGTAAACCAATTTAATTAACAAGAAAATAGAAAAATGTACATTAAGTGACGTGTGCTTAAGAGGATCGAATCTTGATATGAATATTTAAGGTTTTTTGATAGAAATGAAATGGATAAAATTATTGTTCGATAGGTTCCACAAATAATAAAATTAAACAGGGTTGTAAATTAGATTATAGAACGATATGGGCCACGATCTATAAACTAATCACTAAGTTAAAAGAATCACAAGACTCTAATAACAGGGTTCACCATAATTCTATATAACTCAAGAATTGATAAGAACTCAAGAATAAAGAGTATCAAATCTCAATATTTATAATCACCACAAAAGGTTTCATGCACAAAAGTGCTCTCAAAATCCCATAAAGATATCATAAACTGATTTCCATTGCCCTAAGGCTTACACTATAAAGGAAAGAAATAAAACTAAAAAAATTACAAAATTCGTAAAAATTAGTTGAACCACATACGTCTGCTCAAAGCTGGCGGCCTACATCATATACACTAACGACCTTAAAGACAACTCTTAGAATTTTGAATATGTGAACTTTGAAGGCCGACGGCATACATACTCAACGCTGGCAGCGTACAAACAGCACACAAGTCTTGTTTCACATATGATTTTTCTTCCTTTTGTTTTCCTTTCCAACAACTTCGAGCTTGCTGATTCCCATCATTAAGGTTCGCCAAGATCATAAGAACAATACCTAGACTTTTATGCTGTGTTTGGGACAATAGAAGTCGAGTGAAAGGGACAGAAGGGGGGCAGAAACTAAGTGAATCGCTGGTGTTTGGTATGTTTTTTAAGAATAGAAATGGGAGGAACCCAACGGAAATGGGATGAAAAATCAACCCCTCTACTTTCTGTCCAAATATGGGTTGAAACAAAGAGAAACAGAAGGAAATCAATTCAAAGTACTAAAGTACCTTTATTTCTCTTTTTATTAATATTTTATGAAAATAATCTAGGGGTAATTTTGCTAATCACTAACTCCATTTCTCTTTTGTTCCTTTCATTTCCTTCATAAATTACCAAACATGTAATAAAAATACTAGTTCTTTCCATTCCCACTCATTTCCATTTCCTTCCATTTCATTATGTCCGCTTCCATCTATTTCTACTTTAAATTAACCCCCCTAGTCTTACCTATGTGATCTTAAAATAAAATCAACTTCTTTATCAAATTTTGAACCATGATAATTCCCACTTCAAGTCAATATCTTTCTCAAAAGTACCAACTCCTAACCTTAGGTTGAATATTTGGAATCCCTTCCTAATTAAAACCCCAAGAATTGCATTATCATTTTATGAAATCTTGCATTAAGTTTGACTAATCTGAAAGATTTACATTATTCTATCTTTAAGATTACGTGCAACTCTGTCTAATCATGCAAATCTATTCATACATATGATTTCTCAATGTATATGTGTGAAATCATACATTGAATTCGTACATTAACAATAAAGATTCAATGAAACAATAAAGTACGCATGATTAGGTTCAAGAAAACAATAATTCATTGAAATGAGATAAAAGTGATTGCATAGTTCTCATAGGGTTTATCATGCCTAGGTATAACATATTTACTCTTCCATAAAAATAATCATGAAAACAAAACAAATGTTAAAAATAAAAAGTAATAAATAAATCCTTAGTTGATCTTAGATCTTGCAATCTTAAGTGATAAAACATTGTTATCAACCTTGCTCTTGCATTCTCACTGTATCTGGGTAATATTGTCTCCAGAGAGTCTTTGAATCTTTTTTAATTTGTTCTTTAGGGCTTAAATTAGGTAAGGTAAAATTCGCAAGCAATAGGCATGAGCACGACGAAAGTACACAGCCATGCATTTCAACTATACATCACTGAGAAGTATCTAAAGACCCCCATTATTCACATTATTTTGATATGATATTATATAGATTTTATGTGAATTACTAAAGAAAATGATACTTATTTGTATTAAAATATCAATTTCGGGAATAAAGGAAGATATTGAGCTTGACAAATATTTTTGGACGAGTTAAGTGAGTTTTGATGAAGAAATAAGAATTTGGAAGATTTACAACATACATGACTTTCTACACAAGCTGTGCAGAATACTGGTGTAGGAAATAAAAGTGACTAGCGAGTAAATTTAAAGTACACAAGATCATACACAAGCTATGTAGCACATCATGTTGAAGACGAAAAATGACCAGAGGCAATTTTAAAAGTACACGACCTGTCAACACAGGTTGTGTTTGTGGTCATGTAGCCTTGAAAAACAATGTAGGCCAGCAAAATTTCGATTTACACCACTGGCCTTCATTGTATGCCAGCAAATTTTGCTTTAAAGCCGCCTGCCTTTGGCAAGCGTTTCCTTTGACAAATGGACTTCCTTGTTTGCTCTATAAAAGCACTTCGTGTTGTTGTTATATCACGCCATCTCATAGATCTCATCATATCCTTATTCCTTGAAGCCTTACAGAGAAAAACAAGAGCTTTAAGAGGAGTAGTGACAGGGCTTTATTGAAGATCATAAAATTTGTTTAAGGGAGTTATTCTATTCTTCTAGATTTCTTATTTTGATTGTAAATTCTATGAAGGAGTAGATTTCTTTATCGTTAGTCTTGTGAAACCCTAGATCTATGTGTTGAATTTGTTTTATTAATGAAAGTTTATGTTCTTGAGTCTATTCATGATTTCTTATTTGTTCTTGTGATTAATTTGTGGCTAGAATTGATTGCATGTTTGATTTCTTTTAGATAGAAAGATATTTCATCTAATAGAATAGATCTAAAATGTATAAAGAGATTTGAATGTGGATCTAGACATAGACCATATGAACTTTCTACATAAATATTGAATTTTTCTAAGGAATTTTGAACCATAATGCAATCTTATATGTAATTGATGATGAAAGACATTTCCATCAATCATATCGAGCTGAATTCAATTATTTCGAAAGAGAAGTTGATGAATTTAGGAATTCTTGCAATTTAAGATATAAACGATTCCTCAATCAATCCTTTATTTTAAGTAATTAGGGTTTAGGGTGGATCAAGATAAGGAGTATTGTTTTGTGATTGTATTATCTTAAGAAGGCACATAATTAACTATTAGGGTTTTTAGTTAGATAAGTAATAGTGATAATATCATCTCAATTATTAGGCTAAATAGTGGAGAAATAGTAATACTAGCACTTGATATCCAAATCCTAGAGGACAATACCCGTAGTTTTTATTCTATAATCGATAGGTATGCTGCCTTAGATCTTGTCGTAGAATTTCTATTGGATTTTATTATTTATTATTTGATACAATTGATACACTTTTATCAATTGCTGACTTTGAAAATAAGCAAATAGTGCACTTCTCAAGTGCATAGGCATGCTCTTACGTCTACTCTTCTTGGATCACTTATTTTGGTCTTCTAACAACATAAGATGTACATGGGCCAAGTATACAACGTATAGCTAGTTGTGTACTTCTTCAAACTTCATACCTTATCAAAACAAAGCCTAAATTTCACATTACTTGATCAAATTCCTTCAATTTATTCCAAGTAAGCTCTTAAGCCTCTAAAATCAAAATATAACTCAATTAAGTTCCAAAGTTAATCAAAACAACATAAAATACATAAGAATAATGTTGGTCCCGAAAAGAAAACCAAGAAGGGGGTGGATTGGTTATAAAAATTTACTTTTAAAATTTCAAACAAAATTCACACCACTTAATTATTCAACTAAAATGGCTTTAATAAATAAAAACTTTGAACAAGAATTCGTATCAAAATGATTTGCTTAAGCTCATGAAAAATCAAAAGTTAATTCAAAACTTTTACTCCCAGGTTAACGTTCTGACTAACTCTGATCAAGAAAATATATGCCAAACACTCTCTGATTGACTTTCTGATTAAGACAGTATAAACAGGTTACTCTCTGATAAACCTTCTGAACATATATCACAGATATAAACACAAAATAAAATTGCAGGAATTAAAAAGATATAAGGGAGTAGAGAGTGCAGAGTCGAATTATAGAGGTTCCGCCTTGAGCATCAATCCTCTCTTCCAGTTCCAAGCCAGGGTCCCGGTAGTTCACACCAGTTATGTTTCACTATCCAATCAAATCAATCAAAGTTACCAGATGTTCTTGCCAATTCTCTTTGGCTACAATTCACTCAGCTTGATTCTCCTAAGCAATCAATCTACCGAACCTACTTGTAACTATCAAACTCACATTAATTGTGTAAAATCAAATCAAAGGAATAAAAAAAATAAGTTTCCTCAAATATTTCGTTCAAGAAAAAAATATGACAGTATTTGCATGATAAGAATGCTTTGATCACTGTTTGCTTCTTTTGTTTTTCTCGCAATTATTATTATTCTCTGTCTTGTTTTTCTCTTTTTAATCTTATTTACTCCAACGGCTATAAGAGAAAATGAATAACTTCATTCTAGATCTTGCGCGTGGAATCCGCTTATGTTTATCCAAAATCTGTCAAATATATCAGCTCGTGTTTATCTTGTAATCCGCTCAATTTGAATTTTGATTTCTTGAAGTAATCTTGAAATTTCTGCTTCAAAGGATAATCCCAACTGTTTAACAACTTGTATATTTATCTTGATCTTGAATTTCGAATTTGAAAACATCCGTTGTTGACCAAATACTTTGTCGATACTGTTCATGCTACATTCGAATTCTCCATGATTTTCGAACTTCAAAATTCCTTGGACACACTCCTTAAAAATCTAAAACATGTTTTGTAATTACTTCATATATGCATAATAACTTTCTCTTCAAATGTAATTCATTGTAAATTAAATTTCCAAGTTTGAATCGTCCTTCTTCAAAAATGCCGTTTATGAACTTCAAAAATTTGATCATTAATTCAAAATTAAATCCCTGTGGATATTGAACCAACTTTGTGGAACATTGAGTATATTACCCAAATTATACTCAACATTGGAGCTAGGTCTTCAAAATTTTGAATATTTCAAATTAGTTTAGATCTGAGAGCTATTGATCATTCTTTAATAGCTTTTTATAAATAAGACATATAAACTCTCTGAAGTTCCTTCTGACAGTTTAAAATAAAATTTGTATTCCACTGAAAAACCTTCTGATTAACCTTTTGATATGTAGATTTGTTCTTTAAAAAAAATTTCCATCATTCTGATATACATACTGATATGAAATGCTGTAAACTTAACAAATATATAAGTAATTTTTATTATCATCAAAATCATCATTTGAGAGAAACTAACAAGTAATGTGAAAATCAATCTATATAATAGATATCATTAATCTCTATCAGTACACAACATATATGTATGTATTAAATATAATTATGTGTGGTTTAAAGTAGTGAATTACTTCGATATTCGATGTATCACCTAAAATTCAAGATAATAAATGATTATTTATCGCATTTAGTTTCATGAATACATATAATGTGTGATGTGTAGTATTCGCATTTATATGGTGTTCTATATTAAGCTCAGCTAATGTTCTGTCAATTTTTTAGGTACAAGTGATGACATTATGTCAGATATTACTAGTTACAACCTTAATAATGGGCTATGAAAATGACATTAGCATTGATGGCATCTATGAAAATTAGTGTGTTAATTCTATGTCAATATGTGATGTATGAGAGATGAGAGACCTTAGTTACTTAGTGCTTTGTATTGTTCAGATTCCTTTCTTCGAGCATAAGCCTTCTAGTATTTCTATATGTATTTAGATACGTTTGTAGTTTTGGTTGACTCAATGAGCCATTTATGTTGATGGCGTTACTACACATGCATGGAGCTAGAGTATGTACATATTTATTATATGTGGTCTTTAATATGCTATGTGTTATGAGTTATGTTATATGTGGAATTTGAAGGTTATGAAACACAATATAAACATGTTCAGATTGTAACATCTTCAGTTTTAGGATATCATAACAACTTCACTATTTAGAATGGTCTATACCAAAGTAGGTATTTTTAGACTTATTTAGTGTTGGTTATTGAGGGAAGTTTAAAGAGAGCCTTTGTGGTATATATTTATGTGTGTCCTTGGTATTCAGTAGGTATTTGAGTTTAAGCGCATCCATATTTGTTAGGGATTTGTGATGGAGTTGTCACTCCCAAGTTTGAAGCATGATGAATATACTGGTGCAGACTTCTCCCTGTATGTGCCTAAAATAAAGTAGATAAAACAAAACATATGTTAAATATAAAAGCCACTTCCATTGCTAAAAACTTTCTAATTTCTATATCCTAATCTATTGAAATCCAGTTTCCTGTCTTTAATTGGGAACATGATGTATATGAAAATGAAAACATAAAAAGTGAAGAAAATTAACTTAATTAATTGAAATACATCTTCAATTTTGTGAGATAAGAGATGTACGATTGATTTCAAGGTCAATTAAAGGAAAATATTGCTAAAAGAAAGTTTCTTTAGGAGGCATGTCTCAAAATTTATGATACACAGATACAAAAGGATGAAAACAAAATCATATAATATCATTAAAGTAGTGAGCCATTATGGGTTTAATATCTAAGCAAAATCATCAATTTGACGCTCCATTAATATGCAGTTCCTAGTCACCCGAAATTTCGACCAAGTAGCTACTCCCTTCCTTGCCATTCTTGTAATTGTTATATGAGGAAAGTAAGATAAAATATTTGATACAATACAAATATAATATGTTGAGATAAGCAAAAAGGGGAAAAAAGGCTTTATTTATTCTTTAATATTTAATAAAAGCTATATAGCCTATATTATTTTTGTTTTTATCCATCCTCTATTTCAATTTTTATTACCTACTGTTTTGTACCAAATACTGCTTTTTTTTTATCATATTTTGATTATTTTGGCATCATATTTTTATTGTTTTCAAACATATGTTTGTAAAAAATATATATTGATGAAAAATTAACAGTTTTATTTATAAACTGATCAAACAGATACAAAATATATAATATAGATATTATACAGATATGTTATGGATGCAGATTATATACAAATAAAAATTCAATAATCCAAACAGACCCAGTTTGTTTCATCATATTCTGATTATTTTGTATCATATTTTTTTATCGTTTTTAAATGAATACTTATCAAGAAATAGATACCTATAAAAACTATAATTTTATTCATAAATTAACTAAATAAATATATTATAAATATAAATTATATATAAATATGATAAAATAAAAATCCAATGAGATCTGCGGTCAACATAAAATCTCTGGAAAAGTAAAACATAACAGAGGAAAAGGAATCTTCTAGCTAGGGTGGCTAATCCAATGGGAGAAGCAAACCTGATTTTAAAAACTAAAAGAAAGAAAAGAATAGTAAATCATTGCAAGTCACATGTTTCTCTCCAATCATTCTCTGTATTTTTATATGTTTCTTATTTTACGTTGGGATTCTTTTTCCAGCCTGACACATACATCTGTTCCTTGTACTTGAGACAAACCTCTTCTTGTCCTAGCACATATGGCCATTGGACTGAGCTTCGACGATGCTACTTCTTTCATTCTTACTTAATAATAGATTTCGTGTGTACTTGTTAAAACCAGCCTGTCTTGTTTTTTAATTTTTAATCTCCATTAGGTGTACATACACAACCATTACAAGGCAACGCGGATTGAACACGGGATAAGGAAAAAATTAATAACATTTTAAAAAAAAATTATACAAATCTTGCTTGACTAAAAATAATTCTTAAAATAAGCATATTGAGTTTTAAAAAGATAAGATTATAACTAGCTAATCTTCTTTTTCGAAGAGATGAGATTGATCTCGACTTTGTCTTTTGAAGAGACGGTGTATAGATAAACAAACTTCTTCGATGATCTTGTTTCTTTAGGATACGAAGTTGATTTTGATCTCGACTCTTTAAGAAATAAGATCAGTGTATCACAACTTCGTCTCTTTAAGAGACAATGTCAATTTGCTTATTTTTGTAATTATTTTTGGTTTAACGGGATTTGTGTATTTTTTTTAATGTTATTATTTTTTCCTTTAATCCTATTGAATACTTCCTGGCTGCTGATTTTATGTCACGGTAGTTCCTGTTCATTGGATCATAATCCAGGGCAGGACGAGGTTTAATTTTTTTATCATAAATTTAAGGTCTATATTTGTATAAATGACGCATACAAAGGTCTTTATTTTGCTAGTTATACATCGCTATTTTTACCTTGACAGTCTGGAATATTATATTTATACAGGGATGAGCAAATATAAAATATTATTCTTATTTATACAATGATGAGTAGGTACAAGATAAACATGGTGAAAAGTTCTATCTTGCTCTATTCATACTTTACCTTGTATGAAACCGTTTCTCAAATTTTAAAATCGAAATATACCTTATAATAGTTCCTGGTTGAAACCTCTACCCTACAAAACTTTTAGGATACTTGGTATTTTATCCTTGTTGAACCATAAACTTTCCCTATGTTTTATAAATTTCAAATATATTTGATATAAAAATTTAATATCTATATATATATGTCAATTTATGTGTGTGTGCTATTACAAATTCTTTTGTTTCCAAGCTTATGAATATGTAACGTATTGTAAAACCTATGATATCAAAAAAGTACTTATCTTGTAACCTTCCTTACCCATTTTGAATATACCCGATCGAATAGGATATCGATGGTTACCTTATATGATATGATGATCTATTCATCCACAATTGATATGGTTCAAAATGCGTTATTTTCAATGAATGGGACATATTACTCAACCCAATATAATAAACTGCAAACTTCTTTATAGATAGATTTTGCGCATGAAATAAGCTTTACCAAAGCAACAAAGTCAAAACCAATCTTTGCAAAAGAAAATAAAAATAAAATAAAATAAAATAAATAATAATAATATTTTTATTTTTTGAAAATTATAATTCCTAAATTAAATTATCTAAAATACATCACTATTGATGCGCTACAAAATTAATAGTATTATAGGATATAATCTCGAACTTTAACTGCTTAGCCTAAGGATAATTAAGAAATAATATTGATGCTAAATAGATGAACGACCGTGTCTATATTTTATGTTGTGCGCACAATTAATTATCAAGAAACTTATTTGAGTTTAGAAATAACATTGATGCAGAACTTATGAACAAATTTAAAGAAAATCAAGTATCCTTCCTTGATGATTTATCTATTTTCCTTATTTTTAATTTAGTTTTTTCATCAATTGTCCACCAATCACTCTGTACCTGGAGATTATATTTTGCAAAATTAATGCACTTTGAGAACAATGGCTTACTATTATAAATAAACGATACCAATCAATGATGACAATTTTTTGTTGGGCATATAATACATTTCGATTTGTGATTTATATACGACAAAGTCCAATGAAAAAAAACATAGAAAATTAGTGCTCGGATGTAGTTGGTTGTAGAGAGCTAATTAAATGTGGATTTTGGTTCTTAAAGCCCAGTAATATTTCAAGTTTGATTTTTTGGACTAAGTGATAGGACCTAAAAAGTCAAGTCTATGAAATTAAGATGATTAAGAGAGATTTGATATAGTAGGCATGGAGCAGGGATTGTTGGATTAGACCGATCCGTCTGCTCTCAACCTTTCTCAATGAGCTCGTATACTTAAAGAGGCTTTCCATGGTCAATACGATCCGATAGATACCATTAAGAGCCAAACACTATAAATTCTCAGAGCTCCTCTTCTTTTGACAGATCCATAAATTAACAGAAATGCCTAGTGTTACTAGAGTACTCTCAAAAGAGAACAAATAGTGCTTAGAGTGAAGAACACATGTCCTCTCCTCTAGAATAATGGGACTGATGCTATATAGCTTCTCCACCTATCGTTAGTATGTTCGAGCTCTTTGAGATTGTCTACTCCTTCTTACCATCTCACACTTAGTCATTCCTTACGCATACTTCCATGTCACTCCTTTTCGACCACATGTAACGCGAGACACACGTTGCACATATGTGACTATTGTGATTGGATCCAACCCATAACATTGGTCATCAACAAGTTTATATTAATATTATACTCTCATAAATACCCACGATCGAGTAAGTTCTCACACTTGACATAAGCAAAAGAACCCACCCGACCATAGGCATTTCGAACCTGGAATCACATACATTTGAGGATCATGAAATGTCATGCTTAATCCCTTGTTAACAATGTGTTGATATATATGTCCATAATGCCTCAAAATTTAATAAGATAACAATAGTTAAGATATTAATTAATAAGCTATAGAGATCTCATCACCAATATCATTTTAGTCATCTCATATATATAATTTAAGAGCCTCGTGACTAATTAGCATCCCTTATAACAAATTTCTTAGGCTTCCATTTCCATATGGAGATGGAAAATTGCTTCATGTGAAGCTAAGGAAGTAAATTTCTACTGTGAATGATGTACGGATTGACTAAATGGTGCAAAATTGATTGAAAGATGGAATAATTAAGTGGAGCCATAAATAATATATGGGGCATCTCCTAGGTTAATCGGTCCCAGCGACCATGTTCTAGATTATCTTTTGTATATTTGTAAAGATAATTTATTCAAATATTTACATTATGCAAACGAATGGCATCTCAATTAAACAAAAGCCTTTTGGTCATGATTGAACCTTTTTATATACTATTCTTTGATTATTATCATGTTACGTTTGGTAGAGCATCTCCTTCCAGATTTCTTGTGAAATAGAAGGTAGTGATGCTTCGTTTAAGGAATAGTCTTCCCATTATAAGAGGTGAAAGTAGCTATTTATTTATTTTTTCTATTGTATTCCTCAAGGCAAGATCACGCATGCAATTGCAGGAGGATGATTTACTGAAGAGGAAGATGCCGATTTGAGTCAAAGTTTTAAATTGTGAAATTTCAGCTAATTTCTACACCAAAACACCAATCCTATTAGCTTTTTGTCAAAAGTTTTCTTTTATTAGTTGTTTAATAAGTTTTTAGAAAATTATGTGGTCTTGTTTTGTCTTTTAATGGAATCGGTTTCATTGTTTATTTAATAGTTCGGATTTAGACTTAACCATTATCTTGCCACTAAAATAGTTAGTGCATCACTTGCTATATTTATTTTAATGATAAGATGATTGAATAGATAGTCGCATGATAGGACCATAAAATTCTCTAAGTCTTTTTATTTATTTATTTATTTAGTTTCCTAAAGTTTTGGATATGCATTTATAATAGGAAATGACAACATATTATTAGGATCTTATTTAGATTCCATTACTAGGATTTTAATTTTTATTCCGATGTTATCTAGTTTTTTTTTCCTATTTAGATGATCTAAGATTTTATTTTATGCCTATAAAAAGGCAAGGTTGTATTAAACTATTCAGTTAATGAATTATGGATTGATCAAAACCAATGAGTTAAATGTTATCTCTTCTCTTCTTTAGATTTTATCAATAATATTAATTCTTATAGTGTTCACTTCACTTGTACCAAGTTTTCTCACTATATAAAGTTAATGAGTCAAGGTTTCATTTAATTACATCAAGGTTCATAGTTAACAAAATTCAACGGGTCAAGTTCAATATAAACATTGGCTCTTGAATTTGTTTAACTAACGAGACAAAAGTTGCCTTCAATTTGATTTATTGCTCGTTCACTTCACTGTAATTGCAATTCCATTACAACCTTATTCTTTATGAATAACTATTACACCATTTAGTTCACCGAATAGCGATTCCACAATGAATCTCTATTACACAACACAATGAATAGCCATTCTTTATTTAAACCTATGAATATCAATTCAATACTAGAACTGTCTTTTTTTCAAAATATCACCATTTAAATAAAAAATTAATAAACAAAAATCCTATTACAGCTCTATTCTATTCCTTTGTAATAGAAATTCCATTACAGCTTTATTCATTTAACGAAGTGAACGAGCCATTAATAGGTCATATCTAATTTTAATTCATCTATAAGTTTTAGTTACCGATATTATAAAACAAATTATATATATTTTTTGTAATGATTGATTGCTTATGGTGGTTGTTGGTTTTTGATTGATTTGTCCAATATAGGTGGAATGATGGGTAGAAGACATGCGAGTTACCATAGAGACTTTATTACACTAGCCAAGATTTAATATAATGTTTACTATTTGTGCATTACTATAAAGACTTTATT
The DNA here is from genome assembly GCA_024138025.1 of Combretum micranthum. Taxonomy (NCBI): domain Eukaryota; kingdom Viridiplantae; phylum Streptophyta; class Magnoliopsida; order Myrtales; family Combretaceae; genus Combretum; species Combretum micranthum. Next base: position 244,643 of record JAMXBD010001706.1, on the reverse strand, counting down.
AAACTAGAAAAGATTTAATATAATGTGTGCATCGATAATTTGTTGTTGAAATTGCACTTTAATGTTTATGATAGAAAAATTACTTAGAAAACTATTGATCATCTTAATCAATATGACCTAGTTTGTGGCAAAGGGGTATTTTAAGTAACAAAACAAGTATGAATTACTTACTCTAAAAGTAATTATTAAAAGAGAAGATTTTATAAAACCTCTATCTAGGAAGATGTTGGGAGTCATATCATAAAGTTATGTATTATGACCTGGAGAATGAATATTTGATGAGAAGGAAAGAAAAATATTTGTCCTTATGCTCATAAATGCATCTTAAGAGACTAAAAGACGAGTAGAAAGTTGGCCATATGATAAAGGGAAGAAAGAAAAGAAAAGGATAAGAAAAGAAAGGATACTTATGAAGATGAATGCTCTTTTTTGTAGTTGTAATAAAAGCATTAAAAATTTATATAAATAATTAGAAGGTTTGATATCTTCAAGGGAAATAAGTGTGGAAGTTCCAACAAAGGCTGTAGCGATTATAAAACAAATAATGGAAGAGCAAAGCATGGCATTCATGGTTGATGATCACGATGTTAAAGTTTCTTTAGATAAAGAAGAATATTGATGATATTCCATATAAGGCAAATGAAGAAGAAGCAAGTTGCGAACAAGAGGAAGTTCCAAAAATAGATGCTAAAGACCAAGATCATCTATAAATTATTAGAAAATTCCATTTTTGAGATTATCAGTGTAGGAACAAAGATTGAAAAAAAAGTTAACATTTGTCAAAGCTAGTGAATTTTCCATTAAGTTGATGCATAACAACCCAACATCATCAGTCATATATCATATTTGATTTTGTTATATCAATTGAAATCTATAGGAGAAATGGGTAAATTACATCGATAGGTTTCAACATTTGAGGGTAAGTTCGTTTAAGGTTTCAATATTTGGAGTAGTTCAATATAGGTCCCAACATTAGAAAAGTGGGTCAATTTAGGTCTCCACTAACATGTGTCAGCAAGAGAAATATTTAATTAAAACCCAGAAGATCCATCATATTTTGATATATGTTAATGGAGACCTCAATTGACTTACTTCTATAAGACCTCTTTTGAGCCATCCAAAACATTAAGACCTTAAATAAACTTACTTACAAATATTAGGACCTTTTAATGCAATTTATCCTAAGAAAAATTTATATTTATTAAGTTTAGTTGATAGAGCACATGATGTATGGGTTAAATTTGATTCTTTGTAAAACATCTTGTTTGGGGATTCATTATTATTCATATAAATTTGATCTTTGTAAAATGATCTTTAATCCAAATGGTACATGCAAGATCTGAAGATAAATCTTTTTGAAGAAAGAGTGAACGATGCATGTATAGTGACAAATTCATGAAGAGTAAGATGACAATTTGAGTCAAACACAATACATGGCTAATTGGGCATAGGGAGTTGTTCAACATAATCACTTTGATGCTTAAGTTATTTGGGCTTCGATAAAGTAAAACACTAGAGAATAATAGGAAAGGTAACGTGTCCATACCTTTGGGGGTGTAAGTCTATTTATAGGCTTTGGTCATACCTTAATTGGGGGACCACACAATCTCACCACACATGGACCTAATCCTATAAAGAGATAGGTGACCTCATACTTGATTTGGTCCTCATTATGGAGTGGAAGTGATGGAGCTTGGAGTGGGATTCGGAGATAGGTCCTTGATGTGTAGTTTTAGAGTGATGGCAAGTGAAAACCTAAGGTCCTTGCTAGCCGAGGCCTTATGGGGTTTTGGGATGAAGCTAAAGCCCTTGTGTAGTCGAGGTTTTATAGGTTGAGGACCTTTGTCGAGCCTCTCGACCTAAGCACTTGTAAGACTCTTGATATGCCCATCAGCCTATAAGGGTGACGTTAGACCTACTAAGATGTGACTAGATATTCTCTATCAACACAACTAATTTCAATATTAATGTCCTCAGCCTATTACGTTAAAGTTTCTTTTAGTTGCTTGATAAGTTTTTATATTTAGTTATTTAGTATTTTAAGGCTTGGATATGGGCTTATATTAATAATGAGTTATTTTACTTACACAACATGTTATTAGGAAATTATTTAATTTCCATTATTAGAATATTATTCGAGGATTTTACTTTTTTTTATTTCCTAATTATGAGATACTGTTTAGTTTCCTATTTAATTTAGATTAGCTAAGAGTTATAATAAATAATTCAATTAATGAAGTTTATATTAAATATATCAATTAATGAATTATGAATTTATGAAAATCAATGAATTTTATATGTTCTCTTCTTTAGTAGTTATCAATGATTTTAATTATTGTGTTTTCATTCAATTATGTCAAGGTTCTTGGTTACATAATTCAATAGATGAATTTTTTTTTTTTTTTTCGCTCACATCAAGTTCAATGCATGTTTTGGGTTCTGAATTGAATTTTTTTAACCAAGTCAAAATCTGGTGCAGAGCATATTGCAAATAAATATATGGGCGGTTTAATAAGAAGAAATCAAATAAGAAGCTAAAATGACCTTTTGCTACAAATCTTCAATTGTGGAACCCCATATTCCCCAATTATGGGCCCAAAAAATGTCATTTAAAGCCCATATCCCTTCTCAAAGTTTAATTAGTATTTTAAGTTTATTATTGTTATGGATTAGGGTTTTATTTAAATACTATCATTATTATGTTCCTTTTTACATTCTAAGATCTCAACAAAATTTTCATCTTCTAGATTTTGAGTTTTGAATTTTGAGTGAATTTTCTTGAGGAATATTGGTCAATTTTCCTTATTTCCATATTTGCTTACTCGTTGCGTCAAAATCCTTCAACCTAATTTTAGCATTGCAACTCCATCACAACTATTCACAAGACTACTCAACTTTTTATTTTTATTTATTTGTTATTTATTTTTTTTGTAAACCTTATAGTTAAATCTTAATCTCACTAGGGGATGGCTATCATCACTCTAACTTAGGAGGAGGAGGAAGAAGAAGAAGAGCAGAAGCAACACCACCACCAACAACAATAGCACCACCACCAACAACGACATGTGTTCCATCTCAAGTGGATCTATTAGTAATAAATAAATATTGTACTAATAATGTTTGGACACATGCTTGTGACAATAAATAACTTCTGAAAATACTATCCATACTTTTATTGATATTTTTTTTCATCATTTTATTTACAATAAACCTATCTTAATAACCTTTTTTTTTTAAGTATGACACATAAGAGAAAGTTGCATGAATTGATACTATTTCTTATATATGTCATATTTTTAATGGAGGATGGTATCGAAATTAGATAAGCTAAGAGGCCTATATCCAACTTTTACTTCAATTTGCATAATATATAACATCTGATAAATCTTACTCACTTCTAACCAGTAATGCATGCATACATTTCATAAGGAGCCCAAGCATTTTGCAAAGCGAGAACATTCCCCTCGATTCGGCAGCGAGGCTCACAAACTTGGAGGTCGCGAACTATATATGAGACCAAGCAGTTTCTCAAAAGCCTAGGTGGTAGTAGTGTAAGCCACATAAAGGAAAACATAAAGGTGAGGGTATGATTGCATTATCTTTTTTTTATATCTAATTTGTATTATAATTTATTGTATCATTTATAGTATATTTATTTGGTTTGTTTATAAATAAAATTATTAGTTTTTTATTAATATATATTTTTTCATAAATATCTATTTAAAAACTATAAAAATATGATGTTAAATTGATCTGAATATGATAAAACAAATAAACCCAGGTATAAATAGGATCAGCACATTTATTTACTTTGAACGTGTGCTGTAAAATATCACCGCAGCATTTTATTAAAAGTATAAATTTAAAGTTTTCTTCTTAAATTTTAAATTTAGGAACGAGACTATGACTTGGTGCGTTAAATAATATTCACTACAACAGTATATGAAGAGTATAATTATTTAATATTAACTATATCCCATTTCTCATAAAGGCAGTACGTTAACATTATTACGAATCCACTTGAAAAGGATATATATGAATTAAAACTTCCGTATGGACAATATCTAATCATTTAAACTAAGCGTCTTATTTAGTTAGAGCCAATTTGGTTTGTGGTTTTCAAGTCATTTTAGCATTGTATTTTTTATTTTATTCAAATAGATTATTTGTTAAAAATAGATATAAATAAAAAAAATATCTTTTTACTCATAAAACAAATCATACACAAATATGATACAAATAAGATATAGATACAGATCAAATTTACACAATCCAAACAAACCCACCTAGTACCTAATTTTCTCTTCTCTATATATATATATTTGTAATGTCCTAAACTGAAAGCGTTATTAGCCCACAACGTGTCCTCATAGAGATTAATATATTAAGGCTCATATTCTACTAAACCATAATTTATAACACCATATACTCCAATGTCTCACATTAAAGGAAAACTTCTAAAACATTGATATTATTAATAACAAAAACTTCTAAACAACTTTGTTGGCATAGACCAAGCACCAACCGAAAATAAAACTTAAAAACATTATATGAAAAGTCTTATAACTTCAACTAAATCATAACATAAGAATTTCAACTTCATAGCTCCAAAACTCTAGTTATCTCAAATTTGTTCTTCTAAAAGTTAGTTCGAAAGTCGGCTCCACTATCATTATAATCATAGCTTACGTATACATCATACCTTAATATTCAAACACTATAGACTCTTCACATAATCTAAAAAATAAAAGGAATGAGTGCAAGGCCCAGTACACAAATCACTATCACATGCGCATGAATAATCATCATACAATCCACATGCAACATAATAACATATGCAGCAATCACATGTTATTATATTTAATTAGACAAACAAACAACATCCAAACCCGAAGTAACTCATGACTCTGTGAAAAAAATGTGTATAAAATACTTATATATATATATATATTGGGTTGTTTGGATGGTCTGATTTTCATCTGTATCTGTATCTGTATCTTTTTCAAAATGATACGTGTAAATATGTCTGATTTGTATCTATATTTATCTATATTTGATCTATTTGATCTTTTGATGAAAACTGCAACTTTTTTTTTTATTATATCTATTTCTTGATAAATAATTTGTTAGAAAAAAGTTTGAAAAAAGTGATTGTATCTTCCGGAAAAAGCCAAACAAACAGACCCTATATATTGGTGTTAGGTACTCCCCATACACCCAGGTACCGTAGTCATACCACTCCTAAATTATCGAAATCATCTTTATGCACAACTCCACTTGGAACAATGTTACACACATATTAACTGGGCATTATGCTAGTAGCATCGGTACTGCCGGTCCACTAGACCCTACCAAATATAACCAGCAACCATTTTAAAGCCAAATATGATTAAGTTCATTTGCAAATTCTAAACCTACACTTACAAGCAACAAACAAGGTAAAGACGTACTTAATATAATGTTTGAAACGGTTAACCTAACTTCACCAAAGATACTGAACATAAGCAAACACTTGCTCAAAACTGATTTCAAAAGGTAAACATGCACCTAAGATCATCTAAACCCTTAAAATAACAAGTACTACAACTATCCTAGGTTCATGCACACCTTCTTACTTAGATTTAGGAGTACTAGAAGATAAGTTAGGAGTATAGGTGTTTAAAAAGATAAAAAAATGAGGAAGAATAAAGCTTCGGAATCCCCTTGCTGGTTACGCTACCATGATAGGGGTGTGATATGCTATGGAAAAAAAAAATTTTTTATAAATAAAGCATTGTATAAGCATGATGCCTAAATTTTCCCTGTCTTTTGAAATCAATAATGCAACCATCAAGTTGATTTAGGGTTTTCCAATTTCTCACCAGCAACACAAAAACCATCAATACAACGACACAAATCAGACAAGACCATTCCTCAGACCAACAAAGGATTGAAAAGATGAAAACTTACCTTTTACTTTGCCATACAATTCTTGTTCCTCTCGAAATCAACAACCGCAATTACCAACAAGACAAGTTAGGGTTTTTCCAAAACTCCTCCAATGATTAAATCCCTTCAACACTAATAACGCAACTCAAAAAAGACAACTCTTCTTAATAAATAAAGGATTGAAAAGGAGAAAACTTACCCATATATCTGACCTTTGATCTTCCTTAAAGTAAGATACAAGATTGATGGAGTTTTTTAGAGTTTGTCTCCCTGCGAAACAGCTCAAAGAAAGATACAGGTTTTTAGGAGATTTTGTATGGATTTTGAAAACAAAAAATTTGGAAAAAGGTTCAAGTTAAAACATATTAAAGAAATAGGCTACCAAAGGTGCTATTAATAACATCGCCTTCAGTACAAAAATTTATTTCCCTTGAAGGCATTGTTTGTAATAGCTCATTCAACCAACTTTAAAAAAAAAAATTGATTAACGAAATGTGACCCAATATAATCAAAACAAAAAATAAGCCTAGATTCAATTTCAAAATTCCTAAAGTGAACACAACTTCAACAAATCTTTTTGACGTTGTAGTATCAAACAAATAAAAGTAAGATGAAACATGACATTTAAAAACTTAAAAAGCTTTAGTTATAAAATCGGATAAAAAGTAACTATAGCATTTTTATGTAACACATTAAAATTAAAACAAATAACAAATTTTGATTTAATTTCAAAATTTAAAGTTGAACAAGCTCAATTTTTAGTGTCTTCGTTATATAATTTTCCATACGGCCATTGTCTTTGTTGTCTTAGTAATTTTAATTTGAAATTTTTACATGGGACAGATTTATGGTCAACTTTTGACCCACAAATTCATTTTGGTCGATAAATAATTTGCAACATGTTTGTCCTTAATTAAATATATATTCAAATATAGTTTATAGATAATTAAATTCAATTTGAGATTGATATATTATAGTAGTTTTTAAGCTAAATTTGAACTTTGTAATGTTTAGCTTGTACAATTTTCAAGCATAATTGAATTTGGATTGAATATGGATATTAATATTATTAACTTATTATAAATAGAATATAATTTTTCTTTTCAATAAATTGAGTCTAGATAATTTAAACTTGAGTTTATATGATAACAGTTTGAATTGATTACATACATAGAATTCTGTTATTAACATTATACTATTTTGGCTCAGCTCTTTTACAATTCCAAGTGTATTTATCAAGAAATCAAGTAAAAATAAATAACTATGATGCTTAAATATAATTAGGTGATATACATTTGTGCTTTTGGAATATAATTATATGTTTTTACTCTCGTAATTTGGGAAAAGGAAATAAATAATGATATTTTTAAAAATTATGAAAATATCATTCGAGCAAAAATAATATCAAATTTAGGCAAGTTAAACTCGTCTTTTAAAAATACTTGTATTTAAAATTATGGGTACTGATTTGTGAAAGATAACATACCAAATTATCAAAAATCAAAGTGCAAAAACTGACATTATCCTTGTTATATGACAGTGAAAATTTGAATATAAAAGGATAAGTACTTTGGGCTAAAGCTTTAAATGTCAAAGTTTGAGAGAACATCAATTTGCGACGTACAATAGAATAAGAAGAAATTATGTTTCATTTGAAAATTTGTTTTGAAAACATGTTTTTTAGTACAATATAATTCAGATTATTTTCTAAGAATTTTAATTTTAATTTTTTCAAATTGTTTTTTCTTTTACTTGATAATGTGATGATAAAAAAAATTGGTTGAACTTATGTTCAACTGTACGAATTTTGAAAGTAAAACAAAATTTATTAGTTGTTTTAATTTTAATAGGTTACATAAAAACGCTTCAGTTATTTTTTTCCAATTTTACAACTGAAAACTTTTTAAGATTTTAAATGTCATACTTAATCTTATTTTTATTTGCTTGATACTATAATATAAAAAAAATCAGTTGAAGTTGTGTTCACTTTAGGAATTTTGAAATTGAATCTAGGTTTATTATTTGTTTTGGTAATATTGGGTCACATTTCATTAATCATTTTTTTTAAAGTTTGTACTGAAGGTGCTGTTACAAACAACGCCTTCAAGGGAAATAAATTTTTGTACTGAAGGTGTTGTTACAAATTCAAAGGCGCCATTTTTAACGAATAACAGCACCTTTGGTAGCCCATTTCTATAATATGTCTTGATGTACACCTTTTTTTGGATTTTTTTTTTTTAAATCTGTACCAAAATCAGCTGAAAACCGAAAGATAGTATGGTTTTAGGTGAAGGATACAAGGATTATTATTATTAGTAGCATATTATGGTAGACTATAAAACCCTCTTATTTATCAACATATGATAACTTTGCTCTTATTATTATTCATATTATGATGGACCATGAAACCTTCTTATTTATCAACATATAAGAACTTTATCTTTGCTATGAATTATTTATTTATATTACATCATTGCATTGGACATAGATCTGCTGATGACCAAATCTGATTGCCTCAAGATATAACATCTAGTTTTATTCCATGTGCAGCCGTAGGTTGCATACTGGAAGCAGGAAAGAAAATGTATAGACAAAATAATGCCTGAATGTTTTTCTTTAATTTATCGTAATTCCCAGTGGCAGACAGACGCATGCACAATGACAAATTCATAAAGAGCAAGATGATAATTTGAGTCAAATTTTTATATTGTAGAAATTTAGCTAATTTCCATACTGATGTCATTAATCTTCCTAACTTTGTCAAAGTTTTCTTTTATTAGTTGCTTGGCCGTTCTTTATATTTAATTATTAGTACTATAAGTTTTGGATATGGGTTTACATTAAGAGTATATTATTTAATGACATATTATTAGGAAATTATTTAATTTCCATCATTAAAATATTATTCTGAGATTTTATATTTCATTTACTAGTTATAGGATGTTATTTAATTTCCTATTCTATTTAGATTAACTAAGATTTTATTTTGTCTATGATATGCATGGTTGTAGTAAATAAATTTGTAATGAATTATAGATTTATGAAAATCAATCAATGTAGTCTTATCTCATCTCTTCTTTAGGAGCTATCAATGATTTTAGTTATAGTGGTGATACCAAGATTCTTGACTATTATATCTATAATTATTGGATCAAGATTTTTCATTCAACTATGTCAAGTTTTTTGTTAGTATAATTAATTGATATTTTTGGTTCTTAAATTTGTTCGACAACAAGTGAAGGCTGTCTTCAACTGATTTTAGCATTTCAAAGTTGTCATTAATCCATCACAACACTGCTTAACTTCTTTTTTTATGACCCAAAAGTTAAATCTTATTCTTAGTAGAAGATTGCTAATATCATCCCACTAATTGAGGAAAAGAAAAAAAAAAAAAAGCAACAAAAGCATGTGCTCTACTTCAGTGGGTCCATGAGTGATGGGTAGATACTGTACTAATAATGTTTGAACTCATGCTAGTGGCAATAAATTGTTTTTAAAAGCATACTCTTCATATTTTTATTGATATTTGCTTTTCATCATTTAATTTATGATAATTTAATCTTTAACGATTTTTTCATTAAGAGTGTGATACATAATAAAATGACCATATGCACTGACATAATTTTCTTATATGAAGTAAAGAATAGATAGATCAAGACCTTTATTAAGAGTCTACCGATGAAAAAATGTACCGCACGAGAGAAACCACTGCTATACCATATTTCATATGAGAAACTCTCAATGGAAAATCACGTTAAAGATAGATAGTTTTTTTTTTTTTCTTTCTTTCTTTCTCTAATATGTTGCATTTTCAATGGAAAGTAATATCAAAATTACATAAGTTAAAGACCTATTCATGTTTTACTCTTAATTTTTATAGTATGTAAATACCTAATGAATCTTACACGCTTTGAACCAATGACGCAAGCAACACACTTCACAATGAACCCAAGCAAAGCGAGAATATGCCCTCGCTTCGAGCAGTGAGGCTCACAAACCTTAGAGGTCGCGAACAAGACATGAGACCAAGTGGTTTCTCAAAGGCCTAGGTGGCAGTAGCGTCAGCCACAGAACGGAGAACGTAACGGTGATTAAATGAATAGGTACAGCGCATTAATTAATTAAATTTGACCGTGTACTGTAAAAATTAAAAATCTCCGTATCATTTTATTTTATTTTTGGTCAACCACATCATTTTATTAAAAGTATAAATTTAAAGTTTTCTTCTTAAAATTTTAAATTTACGAACGAGACTTTGACTTGGGACGTTAAATAATACTGACTACCGCAGTATAAGAAAAATATAATTATTTAATATCAACTATATCCCATTTATTATAAAGGATATGTACGTTAACTTATTAGGAATCCACTCCTAAGAACCAAAATGATATACATACATATGTATATATATATTGAACTGTTTGTTTCATTATATTTTAATCATTTTGATATTATTTTTCTCGTTTTCAAGCAAATGTTTGTCAAGAAATAGATATTGATGAAAAACTGACAGTTTTACTCAGACCAAACAGATACGATATAGTTATAATACAAATAAGTTATAAATGCAGATATGATATAGATAAAAATTAGACAATCCAAATAGACCCTTTAAACTTCTATATAGACAATACCAAAGCATTTTAGAGATAAGGGAAAACATAATAACATTTCAAAAAAAATTACAAAAATCCACTAAGGCAAAAATAATCCAAGAAATAAACAAATTGGACTCGATTCTTAAAGAGACGAAATTATAATACATTAACCTCGTCTCTTCAAAAAGACGATATCAACATCAATCCCATCTCTTGTATTTTAAAAAGACTAATGATCTTGCTTCTTCAAAGAGATGAGCTTAACCTATTTATTTTTTAAATTATTTTTGCTCTATTTACATTTGTATTTTTTTTTAATGTTATCATTAATTTCCTTTTCCCCAAAAACATTTTAACTAAGCATTCGAGATAGATCTGCTGATGATAAAATATATGAAAAAGGGTGAAGTATGGACGGCCACGGCAATGGCCATTTCCCATTTATTGCTATTTGCATAATAGTAAATAGTGGGAAATCACAAGAATGAGTTTTTACATCTCTCCATAAATTAAACTGATCATTGAAATTAAAGTGGGCTGAACTCAATCGTCTCAAAGCACAGTGGTCCAGCTCCAGGGCTACCACCAATCGACCACGCAACATTTCCAGCTAAGTCATTCCTCTTTTAAGGTCTCAGCTGTAACGTCTCTCCGTCCTAAAATCTGAAAAGGAGATATTCTTATCCGATTCCGCGTAATGTTGCTTTTATTGTTATATTTACTTTTTCCCTTTGACGATGACAAGAGGCTTTTTAGACATAAAATTTAATGAAAGCCGCTTATCAAATCAGATCAAATCGCATTGAGAATAGGACTTAATTCAATCAAATAATATCATACGGTTACTTTCCTTTTTCTTTTTTTTTTTCTCTTTTCTTTCAGAATGAGTACAATGTTTAGTTCAGGGGTCAAAATCAAACCGAACGAAATTGCTTAATTCTGTACCAACCTGCTTTACATTAAAACATTTAAAAAAAAAAAAAAACATGTAATGTATCTTGAGGTTTTTTTTTTTTTAATCTAATTTCTTTTAGATATCTCAAGTAAGGAATATGTGTGCTAATTAGGTAGTCACCCAAGCTAAACACAAATGAGTTATATCAACCGATCTAGGTGGGGAGTTAGTTACAAGTGTTCCTTCCCATATGACTTTAACTATTTTCCCTTAACTATTTTAGGACATGTCTTCTTGCCAAAGACATGCAATTAAAAAAGTGAAAAAGAAAAAAAAAAATAATTCCTAGACCTTGTGCCTTATTATTATTATTATTAACAATAAAGAAGGAATGCAATATGCATCTAACCTTAACTTTATGGTTACATTTGGTTATAGCACTTAAAAATTAGTAGTGATCTAAGTTTGACTACCTAGGATAAAGTAATGGATTTCACAAAGTCACATTCATATATTTTGGATAATTTAAGAGATATTTGGTGTGATGGATTTAAAGTAAAAATCATTGAATTGATCCTTCCACTCTCGATATTGCTTGAAGAGGCTTATGTACTTATTTTTGTTAAATGAATGAAATTGTGATATGAATAAAATATAATCAAATAAGGCCACTATGAAGTTCCCTAGAGTGAAGCTCCACTACAAAGAAGTTCCAAGCGTTATAAAGAAAACTTAGTTTATATTGCTTATGATTTGAGAACATAATCGAAAAAGAAAACTTAGTTTATATTGCTTATGATTTAAGAACATAATCGAATTCTATGAGTTTTAATCTTATTTTATTCCTCATTACTTTAGTGGTAGAGTGATAAGCTATTATGTAACTAATTGTTGGTTCAAATCCTACTCAGGAAGATTTGAATCAATCTCAATTTCAAAATGAAGAGGTTCACTTTGACCATTACGAGTAATTAACCCCCTCCATTCCCTATGTCTTTATTGCATTGTATTTCATCGTATCACATTCTATTCTTTGATATTTGAGAGTCATCATCAATATCTTGGTATAGGTTCCAAATAATCCCTTATTTTATAATCTCGGGGCTATTTACAATATGGTTTGAATTAAAATAATTGGAATGGAATTAGTAATAGAATGGTCAGTCTATTATTGCAATGTTTGGAAATGCTCCCAAAATCATTCATTAATCCATTTTAATGTTGTGTTTAGCTATAGCAAATTAGAATAGAATGGAGGATCTACATATGAGCATTCGTCAAAGATGACAATAACTTATTTTCTACAATAGAAAATGCCACTAGATGATTAGGTAAATTCTCATTGAAGAAGAAGAAGAAATTGAATCACAATTCCGTGCTTTTAAATGTGGATTTGGACTCTCCTTAAAACTAGAATTATCCATTACAGGAAATCCAATTTCAGCTTGTAATAGTACTAATTATGAGACTCGGAGTAAAACTCATTTCGAGTTTATTACCATGTATCGAACATGTCTTAAAAAAACATTCTATATACCTAAAACCTATGTGAAGATCTAGACGACGCACGCTATATGCCATTAACCATTGCAATCAGGTTCCCCCATGACTCAACATCTACATGATGATGCTGTATGATTTTACAGCCATGTATAACTATAAGTTAGGGACGAGAAGAAGAAGAAGAAGAAGAAGAAGAAGAAGAAGAAGAAGAAGAAGAAGAAGAAGAAGAAAGTAAAGTCACACGCTCATGTATAGTATCCATATGACGATGGTGGTGATCATACTTAAACTAGACATATTTGCGAAGTTGAGAATTTTGGACAAGAGCACTTATTATTTTTATGGATAATATACTCCTTACCTTTAATTGTCTCTAGTTTTCTTCTAATGCTCTCTCATTTCAATAATTATGTCTCATTTTTTTTTTCTGAAGATGTATGAATATAATTGATAGAAACTCACTGGAGACACGACACAATTGATATTAACTTAGACACCGTGTAATATTGTTTTCACTTCTGTTCTAATTAAAACAAAAGTTGCTAAAACATGAAAGCCATGGTTATTTTGCTTATGCCTTTTTTTTTTTTTCAATCAATGTAGTACAATGTCTTTAGATTTGGGCAAATTAGTGGTTATGCTTTTAAAGTATAAGTGATTTGGTATCTTTACTAAGTAATAATTTGACAAACGTTTATTTTGATAATAAGATAATAGTAAATGAAATACCTATGCTTTAAATTTTTGATAATTTAGTATTGCAATTTTAGATTTTAGTAAATTATAGTCAAAAAGTGAAAGTATTGATACTTGATTTACCATTATTTATTATCAAAATAAACATTTGTTAAATTATTACTCAATGGAGACGCTAAATTACACGTAATTTGAGAGTTCAAGTACTAGTTTATCAAAATCTAAATATATAATACCAAGTTACTAAAAATAAAAAATATAAACACTTTACCTACTATTATTTCTTATTTTGCCATAACAAAATTTTGTAACAAAACTGAGTAGATAAAATTGATGTCATCTTGCATCTCGAATAGAACAGGAATGGTTTTATTCATTTGTTTGGCCCTCGAATGGGCTTCAATTTGGGTGTATCTTGTAGATCGACTCGAGGGACATGCCAATTCTCTGTTCTCAAATAAACATTCCAAATTTTTTATCTTACTAAAAAAAGTTATACCTTAAAGAAAAGTCACGTTTCCAATCATTCTCAATAAGACAAGGCTGAATATTGTTATCATTTTCGGCTCGTTTACTCCGCTGAATGAATAAGGTCGTAATAGAATTTATATCACAGAGGAATAGAATAGAGCTGTGATAGGATTTTTTATTATTTATTTTTTATTAAATAGTATTTTGGAAAAAAAAAAAACAGCTCTAATATTGAATTGATATTAGATTGGAATAAAAAATGATTATTTAATGTTTTGTATAATAGGGATTTATTGTGAGATCGTTATTCGGTGAATTAAATGTCGTAATAGCTATTCATAAGAAATAAGATTATAATAAAATTGTAATTACAACAAAATGAATGCAATAATTATTGTGTTTTACGGATTGTTACTGCACCTTTTAAGTTTCAAAGAGTTAAAATCGAGAAATTCAAAGTGGGGGCTAGTGTTTATATAAAAAAGAAGTAGCAAAGAGCCCTGAGTTATGTTAGATGAAGTTGTAGAGATTATTAAAGAGCAATTTTTATTTAATTTGCTAGACATATTCTTCTATATCAGTGGTATACGCTCTATCAAGTAAGAAAAGCATATGAAAAGCCTAAGGACTTTACTATAAAAGCCTTTGTGTATTTGGTGTAGAAAAAAAAAAATATATATATATATATTATCTATAAAATAGCAGATACACTATGGACAAGATAAGGAATTTGTGAGTAAATTTATACTTGAGGAAACATGACATCAAAAGTGGTGCTTTCCAATTTTATGTCGTAGATATTGATCGATCTAAAGAGTTCAAAGTATAGGTTTATCAAGGATATAGTCGGAAAACAGATAGCATGGACCCCCTAGTGGCTCCAAAGAAACATTCTTTTTTTTTTTTTTGGCAAACCTTTGGAGAAAAGAAGTGTGTGGAAGTGGATAAAAATAAAAGTTAGATGGGATCCATATCACATTTGAATGGGGGTACCACCCACTTGGGCTTTACTTCACCTCTAACTTGGTGAATATCTAGGGCTATAGGATAAAGCATAAATATGGAGTTCTCGCATCTTATACTTACCCTTGAACTTATACTTTTCAAGGTATTTTATATTTATTTTATCAAAATTTAAAAACTATATTGATAATTAAGAAAGAGATAGTAGTACTTTAATTTTTATTTTGCGATCACTTTTATTTAAATTTATTAACTACTGGTTAAGGCAATTAACACACAATGATGCTTAATTTAGAGTCGTTGTGTCATTATCCGCAATATTTGTATTTTAACAAAAAAGTCTCTATTTCTTTCTTTTCCTTATCTTTTCTTAAAAGAGTAGTCAATTTATGTGCTTATTGGGCTGCCACTCAAGGAAAACTTCAGACGAGTTATAGTTTTTGGGTGTCTTCAAACCATCTCAATTAGCTTATTTGCTTTATGTAGATTAGGCATCCTGCCCACTAGACTAATTTATATTCTTTTGTCATAAATCAAGGCTTTTATTTAATTAGGAAAAAAAAGGTATTACGATTTTTGCTATAAGTTTCAACTTTCACCGATGTAAACAGATTTTACTTATTGGAGAACTTGTGATATTCATATATTACTGTCGAGCAGAGATTTTTTATTTCTGGTTCGATTCCTTTAATTTGATTCATATCAAACCCTAACCCCTTTAATACAAATCATTGACTATAAAATAAAAGAAATTTGCTTTTTTGAAAAAAAAAAATTAAGAGTCACCATCTCACTAAAGCTAGGAAAAATGTAAGTTAAGATCAATAAATTGGTTGATCCTAATTTAGCTATTAATCTGCAAAAAAATAATAATGATTTCTTGAGTTTGGTGGCTATCCTATTAAAAACCAATGGTTGCCACCCTTAATTCTTTAATCAAACTATTATTCCTTAAACATTATAATAATATGTATGTTGAGAGTATTAACAAAGTGACAAATTTCAAATAAGATAGTATTTACAATGCAAAATTTACATTACAAATATCTAATTTACTTTATAAAACTATATGATTTTAATGCTAAAGAAAATATTATTTACAAGATAGCATATATATTATGAACATCCTATTTATTTTACAAAGCTATATAATTTAAATCTATTTCAATTAATGTTTATAAAATGATAAAAAAATCATTTTTTAAGTCACCCCGAAGGTACTTACCTACCTGCTGGTCGGAATCAAACATCATGTAATTCTCTTCGAAAAACTCAATGTGTTAGTTGCTTTTAATTTATACATATCTCCACTTTAAGTGTTTTCAATTTTATTATTTTAGTAAGATGCACTTTTGATATGAACAATTCTATCAACTACGAATTTCATTTTGTATTAAGAAATTAAAATTTTATAAGTGTTAAAATTCCTTCATTTTTTTTAATTTCATAAGAAATGATTTCATAATTCACATGTTTACATTTTAATTAATTAATTTATCTATCATAACAATATTTATTTTCTTTATGTTTTATATTATTTTACTTTACTCTATTTATTTATGTATATATTGTTTGTATGGATTAATGTTTTCCGTTAAAAAAAGAAAAGAAAAAAAAAATAGAAGCGTTAACAAACCTGGATTGAAGATGTCGGTATGCGGACGGATTGGGAGCTGAAGTCCAACTCGGATCCGGTTCCGGATTCGGATCAACGGGCATAGATGGCCGGCGGTGATAGTTTTGGGTTTTCCGGTGGTTGTGGCGGCAAGGGAAGGTGTTGTCCTAGCTAAATCGATGGAGTTAAACACTCCGGCGGTATCGGTTTCTCCCAAAAAAGGCTGGATTGTGGTGTTTTCGACTACCCAGGCGGTGCTCTCGTCATTGACGATTTGGACGACTTCTATTCTTTCTTAGACCACCAATTGAAAGCTCGTAGGTTCAAGAAACTTCCTGTCATCACTAATCACTTCAAAATAAACTTCAAGAGCAAGAATTTCAAAAAAAATTTCGAAACCCTAGAATGTTGGAGCAATCTTTAATTCATGCTTTCAAAGTGATTTTCTGTGTTGTCGAGATCTTGTTTATACTGTGGGAGCTCGAGTTAAGGTTGGAATGAACCAAAATAAGGATCCCAAAATCTCAACAATATCTTGTAATAATGGAAATTGCCAAGATTTGAGCGACTCTGGATAATGAAATCGAATGATATGATGATTATGAGTGATTTGCAACACTCAAGAAGCTTCACTTGTTGCCAGATTAGATAGAATCTCACTTAGATATTGTAGTGCAAAATTCGAAATCCATATTTTCCCCAATCTCTGTGATCCGATTTGATGCCTCAAAACTATGTATGGAGACCACTTTTGGGTCTCTATTTGCAGTATCCCATGAGTTCTTTGTAATTTCACCATTATTTTGGTGAAATCACAAAGAAATATCTGCCACAAATGGCCGAGAAGTGGCTGCATCAGTAAGGAAAGCCGCAGGTTTTGGGGAGTGCTGGAGGTAGAGGATGAAGCTGACGTCAGCAGCTTTGTCCAATCCTGCGGTGCCACGTAGCATTATGATGGAAAAAAAATAAAAGGTATCTTCATGTCAAAATCTAAGTTAAAAACCCAACACCCCCTAATTCCGTCCATATGATTTATTCATAGAAGCTGTTGGTCTGTATCTTGCTTAGTTTTAAAAGCAATTTAAGT
Source organism: Combretum micranthum (assembly GCA_024138025.1). Lineage (NCBI taxonomy): Eukaryota > Viridiplantae > Streptophyta > Magnoliopsida > Myrtales > Combretaceae > Combretum > Combretum micranthum. Next base: position 226,884 of record JAMXBD010001706.1, on the reverse strand, counting down.
AAAGCTTTATATTTTAGCCAATTAAATAGGCCAATCTATTTTAAGCCATTTAATTCGATTCATAATTAAAATTTATATTATGTTGAATCCAAAATTTTTATTATTACAAAAAATTAGTTTATATTTTTTGATAAAAATTTTGGACTTAATATAATATTTTCTTTATTCTTGTTTTAAAGCCTTATTGAGTACAACAGGGTGTTTATAATTACATTTTATATTTCTTTGTTATTTACATTAAATATATGAAAATAAGACAGTTGTATGTATCACATGAAATAGTATATATTATTATATACTTAAAATTTAAGGAAAATATAATAAATCTACATGTTCCATGGGATATCTTACATCTTGTAGGATTTATAGATACAAGGTAGGTATAAGATACTACAAGATAAGTTGCGGTTGCAAAATTTAGTACATTGTACATTACGGGTAAGAAAGCAATTGGGCAGGGCATTGTAGGATATTTGAACTGCCTGATTCGCTAAGCGACCCTTAGGGATTTACAGTATGGTTTAGGTATTCCCTTAAAACCCTTTAAGGCTTGGGGTCGGCTATGGATCTAATATAAAACCCTATAAGGAACCTAACTTGACACATAAATCTTTATGAGGTTTACTTGTTGTCTCACCATGAAACATTTACTTCGACTTATTATCTCTATCTTCATCTAAAATTTCTTCTAAATGTGAAGAAATTTTATGAGATTCGATTTTGTGTATATATTACTTATAACATATCTTTTTGTGTTGTTATAATCATGATTGTCAAAACTAGCCCGGACCGGTGGTTCTACTGGAACCAGTACTAATGCCGGGTCAGGTCTTGCATAAAACTCATTTTTGCAACGAATCGGCGAGATCCATATTGACCTGGTCGACCCGGGCGATCGAACCAGTCGACCAGAACTGGTTGATCCGAATCTTAAAAAATTAAAAATAAAAAACAAAATAAAAAAATTAGAAGTTTAAATATCTATTCATACTTTATTATAAATTTATAAAATATAATCATTAAATCATATTCATTTTATAATTAATTGATGAATTTGATCTAAATATAGATTTAATTAAGTGATTACACACATATTAATCTTTTATAATTAAATTATCCTTTATATTTTTATTTTTTTGTGACCCCGGTCCGACCCCTTGACCCTTGACCCTTTAGCCTATTCTGGTCAAACCCCGATCCGGTTCTGACAACATTGGTTATAACAATACCAATAATTATAAATAAAAAGGGGAAAATGTAAAAAAGAAAAAAAAAAAAGGTTGCAAATATTGTCCAGCGAGTCGCCTAGGGTTAGGTTCGAGTAAACTTAGAACCCTATATGGTCAAGTTTAGGCATAATGGAAAAAATCCTATAAGTTTAGAGTCAAGTTTGATAAACTCCATAAGGAACTAAAACACGTTCTAGTTTTATATGATCCATACCAAACCTATCCTGATTATATCCCAACTCATAAGATAGGATACGAGTAAACCTTAATACTTACCTACTCTATAAATAACCAGCCTTACCAATTTAGTACTAGAATTTCAACTACTTTTACAATTTGCACCTTATGCCTTTCCTATGTCAATTTTCACTAATAATTAAATATTGAGTTACTAAAACTAGTACTAAACTAACTCTGTTGATTTCTATTTGCCATGCTAAGATAGGTGACAACAGACACTTGCTATGTATTAAATTAAAATAAATAATTCTTAAGAATGCTAGCTAAGTCATAGCATCTTGCCACATGGCTTATAATATGTAAAAAACTAAAAATACATGTGAAAATATTATTCTAATTAAAAAATAAAATTAATAATATCATAACCAAATCTATTTGTCTTTCCTGAATTTTTCCTTATGATCACAAGATAATTATGTGAGCATAATATTCTTAATGCGTAACGACAAGATCCCAAGTTATGCTTGGCATACATCTATGGTGTACTACTATTTTAACATGATGCTAATGTGAAATTAAGCAAATTGGGATCAAATCAAACCAAATCCCCATTGATTTGTTCAAAGTTGCTCACTAATCAAGATTTAGTTTTTATGTTGAATTGAAACTTGCTCAAAATGAGTTGAAATTGAGAGTTAGGAAACCAATTCTAATAATCACTTACAAGTTTACACACATAAATCACTACATATTCGCTCTTTCTCTATCTGGCTTTCGCATTCACAACTCTCTCTTTGCTTTGAAAGAAGCTTGAATGAAAAAAAAAAACGTTTGGTCGAGATTCCTCCCTTCCTAGGGATCAATAGAAGGCACTTTGTGCAAGATTTCATCTAGATTTGGAAAGTCAATTTGAACAATTACTAGCCTTTATTCAACTAATGTTCTTTTGGAGTTTAAGTTCAATTTTGATTGAAGTTTAAGTTCAGTTTTGAAGTACTAATCAATCATCGGTGAAGAAACATATTTGTTTGTTTTGTACATCAAGGTGTAACCATAGTTTGACTAATTTTCATCCATTGATGACCACCATGTCATATTTCATGCCAACATGTTGTTTCTCTTTTTACCTTATATTTTGTTATATCATCATAAGATGATTATGTGGGCATCACCTTTTTAGTGCATAATGACACGATCCCAAGTTGTGTTATGGTGTATATGATGCTAATGGCAGAGTTCAACAAATCACTATCAAATCAAGCCAAATCACCAACAGTTTGTTCAAAGTTAAAACTAATCAATATTTGGTTTTTATGGTGAATTGAAGCTTGCCTAAAATGACTTGATTCTCAACACTATAAATTGAGAGTCAAGGAACCATTTCGAATAATCACTTACAACTTACATGCACAAATCACTACACATTCACTCTTTCTCTATATAAATTTTGCGTTCGCAACACACTCTCTCTCTTCAAATCTCTTTGTTGTGAGAGAAGCTTGAAGAAAAAAAAAAAAAAAAACTCACTTCTTGAGGACTAAAAGAAGCCACTTTATGGAAGATTTCATCTAGATTTGGAAAATCCATTTGAGCATTTATTAGCAACTGTCTAAGTTCATGTTCTATTAGAGTTCAAGTTCAATTTTGAAGTACCAATTGATTTCCAATGAAGAAATATATGTGTGTATGTTTTGTATGGCAAGGTGTCAACCACTAGTCCGGCCAATTTTCATCCAGTGATGACCACCATGTTAACATGCCATTTTTTTTCTTTTTTACCATCTTCAACCTGAATTCTTGCCTTATCATCATAAGATAATTATGTGGGTATAACCTTCTTAATGGATAATGATATGATCCCAAGTTTGCTTGCATGCATACATCTATGATGTACTACCATTTTTAACTTGATACTAGTGCGAAATTGAGCAAATCATGATTAAATGAAACCAAATCACCATTAATTTGTCCAAAGCTGCACACTACTCAATATTTGGTTTTTATGGTGAATTGAAGCTCACCTAAAATGAATTGACACTCAAATACTATAAATTGAGAGTCGGGTTCGAATTGTCCCTTACAAGTTTACACACAAATATCATTGCACATTCACTTTTTCTTTGTCTCGCTTTTGCATTTGCAACTCTCTTTCTCTCTTTTTTTCTTCAAATCTCTTTGCTTTGGGAGAAGTTAAATAAAAAAAAAATTGTTCAAGATTCCTCATTTAATAAGGATCAAAAGACGCCACTTCATGCAAGATATCATCTAGATTTGGAAAGTCAATTTGAACAATTACTAACCTCTATTCAAGTTCAATTTCTTTTAAAGTTTGAGTTCAATCTTGATTTGAGTTTAAGTTCAATTTTAAAGTATTAATCGATCTACGACAAAGAAATATTTGTGTGTGATTTGTACATCAAGGTGTCAATTGCTAGGCCAACCAATTTTCACCCATCGATGACCTCCATGTCATCTTCAATTAGCCTCAATAGCCCTCATGTATAAGGTTAAGTATCTCCTTCCTCTTCTTTCATTCATTTTGTATTATTTAATTGAAACATTAAAAAAATGAAAACGTATAATTTAAGCTATATTTAATAAGAAAAACTTGTTTTTGATATATTTAAGCTTTAATGTGCATATATGTGTTTGTGTTTGTATATGTATTGTTCTTTGGAAATTGTCCAGAAACAAATTGTTATGCCCCAGTCTTAATCGTGGCCTCAATAGCGGACTTCGTCGAGAGCTCAATTGGCTGGTCCAATCGAAGGCTCGATTGATCCAATCAAGATGTAAATCCAAGAAGCAACAAATGGACAAAATGAAATGCACAAACTTGGTCGCGGGTTACGTCCCAATAAGTTTAATTCCGAGGTGCAAGCACAGACTTCGTCGCGGGGTGAATTGAGGCACAATGACTTTAGGGCGCCACAGTTTGAAAAATAGCCATTGCAGACTTTAAATTCGACTGTTGGAAGTTCCTTTAAGGGTGAACGACTATGTTTTTAAAGCTGATATATATATATATATATATATAATGTTTTTGGGTGATTTTTAGTAGAGATTAAAGGAGAGAGAAGAAAATAGAGCTTAACTTGCACATATTATGTAAAAATATTTTATGTTTTACGTTTATTTCTATTGAGTGAATATCGCTATTTGTGAGATTAGTAAGCTAATATTATAAGATACTATTCATGCATTTGTTCGTAAGTGTTCTAGTGAAGTCCTCATGTGTTGAGGAACCTGTGTGAAGTCTTTCGTGTTGGGTAGGTGTTGAGTGAAGCTCTCGTTGTGAGGCATTGTGTGAAGTTCTCTATGTTGAGACAAAGTAAAGTCCTTTGTTGGTGAAGCATTGTTGTGAAGTCCTCTTTGTGAGACAATTGTTTTGATTGAATAAATTCTGTGAAGTCCTCATTGAGTGAGCCAAATTGTGGACCATAGAGACCAGGGGTGGGCTGAACTTCACGTTAAATCTAGCGTAATCTTCTCCTTCCCTCATCTATTTATTATTATTATTGTAATCATATGTAAAAAAAATAAAATAGATAAATGGTTGGTTAAGCGAGCTTAAAAATGGTTTAAAAACCCACCACCTAGCTTCCATTTCTGCAATATGTGCATGTAATCAAGCCTAATGATGCATGTTTTTTCAACAAAATCAAATACACTTATTATATCTTTAGTATTTATAATATAAGATATATTTTTAAAAAGAAACTATTCAAGAGAGTTACATTTATATTAGGGAGTTTCATTAAGGAATTATACAAGTTGACATGGTAATTGGTAGAGGCATAAGTGATGGTAAAGTGATCTTAAGGAAGTTATATATTTAAAATTCCAACATTAGAAACATGGATACATAGGTGAAAAAAAAGTTTCAACATGAAAATATTGGTACATAAAAAATATCCAAACGATCATAATTTTTTTTTTAAAATCCTAAACCATAGTATTTATTAAATTTTCAAAATAAATACTTTTTTAATCAATTAATCATTCTTTTAGCACTTGTATAATAGGGTGTAGTGTCTGCTACTGTTAGCATGTTTTAAAAAAACTAGAACTTACTTTCTCTTTCATACCATAGTTTTTTTTTTTAAGTAAAACAACTACTAGTAGTGGTAATAGGAATTTTTTTTTTTTGCCTAATCAAATATAAACCATTCTTGGTGGATGATAGTAATAGTAGGTAGGAGTGAGTATGGTAAAGTTCAATCATGTTGGTGGACTAAACCAAATCAAACCATATGTTATGATTTGGATTTTTTTTATTTGAACCTAAGTATATGGTTCAGTCCATAATCTTTTCAAATAGGAGAAAAAATGATTTAGTTTGTGGTTCAAACCATTTTTTTATTTTTAAAACAAAAATACATTCTATCGAGTTACTTCAACTACATATTTATTATCACTAATGTAAATAAAATAATATTTCAAATTAATTATTTATCCAAATGAATGTGATCCATCATAAAACTATAATAGTATAGTGGTCTCTTTTGCTTTAATTATCCTGAAATACTATGACATATTGGACACGATAAAATTAGAATATGCTATCATAATATGAGTTGCAAATTTCAATTTGTTATACTTCCAATCAATACATTATCAATTTTATAAACCAATGAATAACTGGATTATTGAAGTGGACTAAAATAAGGCCTAAAAAAAATTTATGTTGGGGGGTATGTGTTTAGAGCACTAGATGTTAAGAACTTAAATTAACTTATTTGTAAACACATTATAACAATCCGATCATGACATCTAATTCTATTCTCATGAATGATATGTATTTAAATGAAAAATTAAGAAAATAATTAATTTATTAAGTAAAACAATTAAAAAATATTTTTGAATATATAAAACGGTTCTTCAGGGTCCTAAATGTAACTGCAAACCATTTTTACTTCATTGTTCACCGCAAAGAACGGAAAAGAAAAATCAAAATTTCGGTTCAATTAGTCCGAAATAATTTGTGATTTAGTCGCTTTCTTAGTAGTAAATATAATGTTGTTGATGATAATGATGATGAGTCGACCAAGGTTTTACAATAGATAGTATTGAAAATTAAGAGTTCTTCAATAAGAGTGGCCATTATCGTAAACATTCAGGATTATTGTTTGCTTACCCATTGGTATTGAGATAAGGACCCTACTTAAAAAATAAAGAAAAGAAAAATACCAAAATGAATATACATAAGAGAGTTTCCTAATGCTTCATATCTAGAAAGAATGTTGTCACTTATAAATTTTTTTAAATAAAAATAATTTTTTTTTTATAAAGCAATTTGTTAGAACATAAAGTGAAAAGATGTTTTCCAAAAATTAAAAAAGACACCATCACACTAAAGTTTTTATTAAAAAAACCATGATGGTTTGATTCTAACTAGCAAATAAGTCATTACTTGCAATGCGACCTAAAACCTAAAAGAGAATTGTTTTTAATTAAAGGTTTTTTTTTTATAGAACTTTCTCCTAACCAAAAAAAAAAAAAAATTGTGAATAGTAAAGTTAGGTATTCTAAAAAAAAATTTAAGAGAAATTTTTTTCACCGTTTGGATTTTAATAGACTAATCCTCGAACCTAAAAAACCTAAATTTTTAATATATATTTTTTAAATTACATAGTTCAGTAGCTAAGTTTGGAACATCACAATCCATTGATCCTAACTTATTTTTTCCTAACTTTCATCAGCTAGCGTCTTAATACTATTGAACAATTGCTTTTCATTAGTTCTTAATTGAGAATTCGTGTTAGATGGGTTTTAGATTTATGAATCAATTTTTTTAATAAAGAATTAAACTAAAATTAAAATTCAAACTCAACACCTACTAGTCCAAACCAACACCCTATCATTTTCATACTTCATTTTACATCCAACCCCAAGCATTCTTCTAGTTCCATAACACACCAACTTGCTATTTATAATTAACCTTTGCTAAATTTTTTTTTTTTTTTTTTTTTGGTTGGAAAGGCATGGTAAGAGGCTTAACTATGAAAGGAAGTTCTTGGAGCTTCACTACTCCTAGTGATTGCCACCCCTGTGAAACCTGAAGAGCAATTTAACAATGTTCAAACTTTAAATACCCCTCAATAAAAAGCGTTTTAACACCTTCTAAAATTTGATTTTATTGTGTTTTTATTAAATTACAAAAATCAAGTGTCATTTACCTTATCAATTTACAAAAATTCAGGGGATTGTTTGGCATATTTAAAAATTTATAGGGTATATCCATATTTTGGTCAAAGTTAAAAGAGGTTATGTACCATTTCACCTAAATTTCTTATGTATATGATAGCACTATATGATTGGAGGAACAATAATTCATAAAAAAGACAGCAAACAGTAACAATGAAACTTTCATTTTCATAAGGGTAACATCATTCCAGAATACAAACGGTGACATCTACAGCCATATGGAAATTTCTTTTCTTAGGATCTGTACAGCTATAAAGATATTACACCATGATTAATTATGATTAATGGTGTATGATCGGCATATAAAAAAGACTAATTATGATATGACCATAGTTAATTATTGGGTCCATTAATAAAGGTCTAGAATTATAGTGAGAAGCAGCTACGTGTGCCAAACTAATATCAAGTGGAATGCGACTTTCTACTTACCGATTCCAAATATCCATTCTTTAACACAAACATGAAACTTGGGACTGGTCCCTCTAAGCTTAACATTTGAAGCTTCTGGTTATCACCAATTATAATTATGTCCCCTGATAGAAAATGTAGAACCCAAGGCAACCAAATTAATTAGTATCAAATGGAAGAACAAGGATGATTGAATATAATGATGTCAGCTAATAGTAATCGATGCATAAATAAGTTTGAATTGTATTATTTTTCATATACGCTAATCAATATAACGGAAGTCTTATTAGCATACACGAAAAAGTTCTTCTATATAGCAAATTGATCGATTTCAAAGTTTAGATGCTAAATTGATCGATTTTAAAACTCTGATATATAATTGTATATTTTATCAAAATTAAGATACGATGATCTATATATACATGAAAAATAGTTCTTCTTTTTAGTCCCGTTGCTTTTATTATCAATTCCTGGAGCATTCCAAACAAGATACAAATTTTGGCCAAAGGGCCATCAACATGACCAGCATTATGGGCCATATCATTAGCCCGATTTATAGCAAAGTCATCATAATCTCTAGTTTTTCCATATGCATCTTAGTTGATTGCAATCCCTAGCCATCCATCTCCATAGCATCCTCCACTGGCTCCGGATCAATTCCTTGTAAAATATTACTTTGTCATGTAAAAAATTGGTATTGACATTGTTAATCATTATTTCACAAAAATTTGATATTTAGAATTGGTAACAAAAAGTACTAGCTATCAATTTGCAATTGGTAATGGCTGAGAGGTTTTCAAAGAGTATAAACTACCTAATTTTGAATTAGTAGCAAAAGTCTAGCCTTCTATTACCAAATTTTGATGTTTAGAAACATTATATAATGGTAGCAAATAATGATATGTGTAGCTAAAACGCATGATTCTCACTATCAAATTTTGTGGCTAAAACATTGTAAAATGATAGCAAAGCTAAAATTTATGTTATATTAACTACTAAAAATGATTTCACAACAAAAAGTCATGTCTTTTATCACCATTTACCAATCTTTGAAGGCTAAAAATATTACAAAATTACTATATTTGTGGCTAAAAAGCATACTATTAGTAACTAAATTAGCTGGCAAGTATTATTGTTGTTAAATACACGCTAATTAGCTATCATTATTTTATTTGGTAGAAAAATTGTCCCTTGTATTTTTATTAATATGTGTATAATATTATCACCTCTTTTATCTATAAAAAGCTTATTATATAATACAATACATTAATCAATTATGTAAATATATTGCACATAATTTTGCAATTAAGGAAAAACTCAAAATAAAATGAAATTAAAGAGTTGGGATTGTCATAAATAACATAAAAGTCTATGTAACTTAATCATTACTTACTGACCAAACTTTATCCTAAATATAAAGACACGTTTCAGAACTAATAGCATAGCTTTCAACTACAAGCTGATATTCCAAATTATAGAACTAAGAAAAAAAAAATGAAATACAAAGAACAATAATATGAATTATCATTCTTAAACTTACATTGATACAATCATGGAGCCATGTCATCTCCATATATCTTAAAAAAAAAAAAGAATATGAGGCTTTACTATTTTACAACAAATATATTTGGGAAAATAGCAAATTTCACCCCTAAACTTTTACTTTGGTGTAGATTGACCTCCCTGAATTTTTTAAGTGGGTTTTTTAGGCTCTTAAACTTTAAAAAATTAACACAGTTAAGAACACTTAACATTTGTCGTTAAAACAAAATGGAGAAGAGTTGGAAAATGCCATTTTGAACTTTAACCTATGTGCAGACTTATTCCCCAAACTTTCATCTATATGCTAATTTACCTACCCTCACCCCAAAATTCATGGAAAAATAATGTTCTTAACTGTGTCAATTTTTAAAAGTTTAATGTATCAAAAAAATCACTTTGAAATTTGAAAGGATGAATTTGCACTTCAACCAAAAAAAAAAAACAATTATGTTTCAACAATATTATATGTCAATAGGCAACTAATTTAGCATCTACTTTGTGCAAATTGATAGAATTAAAAAGATTTAGTGACTTGATTAAATTGACAGAATTAAAAAGATTTAATATGGAAGGCGTACTTTCACATCAATAGGAGACACCGGTGGGATATGTTGTTTAAAATAGTAAAAAAATATGGCAATCAAGAAAATACTCAAACATTATATTCATAACTTAAAGGTCAATAGTCTTACAATATCCTAGGGGCATTCCCTCAATAAATCTCCAAAATAGAATAGTCTTACTTGAATAGATAGCTATGACTGGAAGATTTTAAAGGAAATCTACTCTTAAATCTTCAAATAGAATTCCTCCAAAAGCTTTCCAAAAGTATAAGTTCTACCTGGACGGATAGGGTAGACTCAGGTACAAAAATGATGGTCCTGCAACATCATAAAACTATGGGGAATAAGCATAACTAGCTTAGTAAGAAATTCCTTACGCAAAAGTACTCATAACAAAACAATCATATAAGTCCATTTAGCAAACATATGAAATGCAATAACATTATGATCAAACAATATATACGATTATTCGGTTTCGTATGTAGAATGGATTTATACCTTCCATTTGGGGTTATGGAATGATTTGAAATGGGTCCCAATCGATCTCCTTGAAATTTGCACTTGTTGTGAGGTTTCAAACAACCGTACTACTAGTACCCAGGCTTTCCTTACCCAAAGCGATCGATCTAGCTCGGCTACACCATGAGGCTATATTCCCCAAACATCTTAATTCCTTAAGATGTAGCTAGGCATGTTATATTTCTAGTTCAATGAATAATAAGCATAATACATAAAGACAATTTACATCAATCAATCAATCAATCGAGTTTCGATATACTCATTATTCATTGATCACACATAACAAATCACATACATAATCCTCATGATAAACCACATGCATATCCATAATATCTAGTGCTCTAGGCTATAAGCACATGCGCGAATACATAAAACATAAAGGAAAACTTATTCACCATGGCAATCTCTATCTGTCGAAGTAATCCTCGGGAAAGAGAAGGTCTTGGTTCTCATCACCTGGACAAAAGAAATATCCAAAATGAGTATTTCATCAAAGTTCTACTTAAACCATCCAACTCTATTTTATTAAATTCGTCAAAATTTGATTTTAAGGAAATTCCAACTTGAAATAGCCATATCTTGCTTATCTTAATTTGAAATTTCGCATATTATATGTCGTTTTTTACCTACTCGAAAAGATCTATCTATTTCAAAGGTTATTTTTATCATAAAAGGTCATTTGGTCTACAAAAAGTCATGGTAGAGAATTGACACAAATTTCCCAACTCTTAAATCATAATTTTCAAACTTTTTATAAAAAAAAAAAAAATCCTGTAATAAGCATGTAGATATTTATATATAGTTGAAAAATCCTTTTGTACACTTAAAAACTCACATTACATGCATGATTGAAGTGTTGTTGTCCAAACTATTATTTCCCATAAAATAATCTCCTTTAGAAATTTAAAGGTTAGAACCTACAAGTTTCTTTTGTAAGTTGTTGAAATGAAAATTAAGATTTTTATTTTATATGAGTACCTTTTATATCGTAACTACACTTTTTCTACTTCATAGACTTTATAAAAATATGCTTTTATCTTTTTGAAAATTGTTTGTTTAACAATATCACTTTTTTTAGGTGTTTATCTAGTGAGCTAATTTTAACTTGACTTAAAAATTTGTCTAGTTCTTATTGTTTATTAGAGTATTGGTATAAGTCCTTTGAAATAAGTTTTTAAGAAAAACTTATGTAGTAAAGAATTATCAACATTAAGATAAATTTATTTTATCTTGAAAAAGAGAGTAAAAGAACTTTATAACTATGTTTTGAAAAAATAAAAGCTTTTCATAATATTAACACTTAAAAGTGTATGATGAACTTATTTAAATTTTTGAAAAAAATATTATTGAATTCTAATCTTAAGCTTTAAATGGAAACTTTTCGTAAGAATCAAAATTATTTTCATAAAGATTTTAGTCTTTAATGTTTAACAAAAGAAAATGACTCCTTTTATTTAGACAACAACATGATGATTATGCATGAACATGAACATATAATTATATTATATGTAGAAAAATAACTCATATAAAGAAAGAAAGAGATATAAGAATCAAATAAGCATATATGTAAGGTCGAGTATTGAGAGCCTTAGCTTCATCAAGGCACCCCGGAACTAAGAAAAGAATAGTTCTAAAAAGAAAAATCATAATAATAAGAGCATAAGAATAATAAGAGCACATTATCAATAGAACTTGTATAAGAAAAAATACGAACATTATATTGCTTCCATAACATCCATAGGTTTAGGAAACATACACCATGAACATGTTAAGTTACATGAACATAGAGAACAATATACCAACAATCAAATAACATATAATTTATGTATGAACAAGAACAAAGTATGAATATATTGTTGCTTTCTTAGCTTCCATAGGTTTAAAAAACACACACTATGATCATACTAAGTTACATGAACATTAAAAAAAAAGATTTCGAACTTTTACCCTTCAGTTATGGAAGAAGGAAAAGAAAGTTGGAGAGGAAGTTAAAAAGAGAATTTTTGTAGAGATTTTGGGAGAGTTTTAGTAGTGAAAGAGAGGTATGAAAGAAGTGGAAGAAGAGGTGGTATTTATAGGAAAATGAGAAGGAAAATTAGATGTAATAAAATAAATTGAAAAAAAAAAAAAAATTAGAGAAAGAAAGAGGGTGGTGATGCTATTAAGGGGTGAGGGAGAGAGAGGAATTTTTTTTTTTTTTGTATTTTTGTTAATGAAAAGTAAATATGAAAGATGTGAAGTTGTATTAGAAATGAAAATTATAAGAAAATAGGTGTGTAGGTTGTAATAATATATAGTAAAGAAAATTGGAGATAGATGAACAGTAGTGAATAATAGAAATAATACCATGAATAATAGACTGGACAATTAAAATATCGGTAGTAAAAAAAAATACACGTAAACGAGGTATATAAGATATTTTTAGAAACCAAAAAAATTATAAACTTGATATTTTTGGAATCATCATATTATTACAAGTCTAAAGATGTTATTAGAATATTTTCACTATTTTACTTGTCGGGATCCTAATTTTTGAAATTAATCTCTATCAAGTTCGAAACTAATTAAGTTTTGGCGAATTTGAACTTTTTAAGCTTTCTGATATATTTTTGAACTATAATTCAAAATTATCTCATTTTTATTGTTTTTAGGTTTCGCACATGGGATTATCGGATTTAGATTCACTAAACTTAACATAGAACTAGGTTGACTTTAGGGTATCGATTTAACTTTCGGTTTTTAAGGTTTATTTATAATTACCATAAAATCTGGAGGTTTACAATTTCACATCAAAACCAAAATATCCTATATCTTCACTTATTTGAATGAAAATGAAAATTGATTATAAAGAATTAGAAGTAAACCAAAACCTTAATTTTTTAATGAATAATAAGATATGCCTCCCATTGTTTCTAATTTTGCTCGGAATTAAATGTGCTCATAAATTTTAAAGCATTGAATTTTGGAAGCTACAATGAGAGAAAATGATGAGAGCAGAAAAGGATCAAGTAGAGAAAGGAAGGGAGAAAAGAAAAGAGGAAAAGACTCACTTTGAAATTTGAGCCAATGAACAGGTACCTTAGTAAAAGTTCAAGATAATATGTAAATTCCCCAATATATTTTTAAAAAAAAAAAAACAATTATGTTTCAACAATATTTTATGCAAATAGGTAACTAATTTAGCATCTAGCTGGTGCAAATTGATAGAATTATGAAGATTTAGTGGCTTAATTAAATTAATTTGCCTTGATTTGACTCTACCCTTATGGTAATTGAAAACACAAAAATGTCAAATTTATTTAAAAAATTTTGAGTAAAGTACTTCAAAAACCAAGATCATAGTGTGCATATCATTTTGAATACTTTATCCAAGGAAAGATTGCTAAATTATAACATAACATGCAATACATATTAAAACAATAACCTAAACTTAATAGTGTTCAATCTTTGATAAAAATGTTTTAACATGATTCCGACCTTCCATCAAGCACAACATCCACACTAATATAACTCACATCGGGATCTACGATTTAATATAAACATCAAAGATGATTATGAAAAATAAATATATAAATAACCTTTTCATAAGCACATTAACTAAATAAAAAAATCACCATTTGACAACACAAATGGACATACTCCATTCGTAGTATAATTTGTGATGCGCTTAGAACCGATCGTACCAAACTTTAAAATTTGTAAACCTAGAATTAATCCTACGATCGAGCAAAGGCAAGTATACCTATTCGAAATAGTATATGATTAAAATCAGGTATCGTCCTCAGGAATCTAAGAAACAATTACTAGTGTTACCCTTTCTGCACTATTTAGTCTAGTTCTTAAATTAATATGTATTATCATCAACTACTAATTAACTAATTTAATTAACCCTAAGATCCTTATGAAAGCTTTTAAGAATTATAATCAATCACAAAATATGTAACACACCCTCATCTTGTTCCACCCTAAACCCTTAACTTTTCATATAAAATATATTAATTAATGACTCATTCACACCTTGCACTACATGAACTTTCTATTAAACTAATTGCTACCTCGAGCTAATCAATTTCTAATCTTGCATGAATTAGTAGAAACCTCTTCTAACTTATATCAATACAAGATTGCATTAGAGATCCTAGTTCATAAACAAAGATCAAGTCTTTATTGCAGCAAATCAAAGTTTCTCTATCTCTAGATGAAACATGTGACTTTCCTATTCATGAAAATCTAACTTACTACATAAAACCTCTTCCATCTAATAAGAATCATCAATGTAATTAACTTTGCGCATAAATCAATCACAAAACAATTATAATACATGAATAGATCCAAAAGTATAAACTTCTCATTAATCAAGGTAATTCAATTCAATTTGGGTTTAAGATTTCACAAGATTTAGGGTTAGGAATCTACTCCTCCATGGAGTTTACAAGAAAAGCACAATATCTAGAAAAGTAGAATAGAAACATGATGTAGAAATACAATCCTTGAATGATCTTGTGATAATCTATGATGTCCAAATAATCTTTCTCTTCCAAGTGCGTCTTTTCTCTCTAGGGTTCCAAATGTACAATCCAAGATCCCAAATAAATCAACAAGGCGGCTATTTATAGTATAGGGAAAAGTCATGTATGCATGGGGGGTTGCACGACCGTGCTCGGGGCCGTGCAGAACTCCAAATCTTCTTTTTCTTCTTGGATCGAGTTATTTGCTTTTGCACTACCTTGTGTACTCCTTGTGCAGCTACTAGGGCATGAATTAAGATACTTGATGGTCACCTTTTCTCCCTTTGCACAAGCATCTGAATGCCCATGCATGAACGTTGTGCACACTGGAAAATTATCACTTTGTAGCCTTTGTTAAATCTTTCCTTGTTTTTGCTCAAATCATCCATAAATCTTCCAAATGAGTACTTGACCCTGAAAAGCAAATATTCAACACTTTAAGTATCTTTCTCTTAAGAATTTCATAAAATTAATGTAAAATTATATCAATTGAGTATAGAAAATATGGGTCTTTTAACACTTATCAATTTGTCTTGGTCTCATCATCCATTTTTAAAGTAATCATATACCAAGTGAAACCTTAATTACATAATTCAAAAAGAGCAGGGGAGCACATAAATTTGAGTTATCAGTAACCCCATTCCCATATAGAATAAAAAAAAACATATAATACAATTTTCAAGTTGTCATCTGTGATCAATTTATTTCTTGACAATCACATTTTACCATGTATCATGAGACTCTACTTAATTTTGAATTGATTTTCAACTATGGAATTAAAAGTAAGGCAGGAGTAGACTATCAAAGTTATTTTAACCATTAATTAAGATGATTTATTATTAAGTAAAAGTACTACTACTAGTAAATTTTTACGTTTAATAAATATATATAATTAAATACAAAACTTGGTATGAACAAATAAATAATTTTTTTTAATTTCAATTTCAAAAAAAATAAAAAATAAAGAAATAATGAATACAAAAAGGACAAGATGCACATGCCAAGGAAGAAGATGATATAATGCAAGTTGGACAATGTTATAAGCTCCTTTGCCTCTATAAATTAATCAATTGCATCAATTACCTTTGAAATAAGGTCCATCAAAATTGAAGGAGTTTTTCCCATACATATAAATAAAAAGAAACCAACTTCCTGTTAGGTTTAAAAAGAGAATGAAAAAAAAAAAACATCAAAGATCTAAATGAAAGTTAGTGAATAAAAAGGTTTCGAGATTAGATTGTATATAATTTCCTTATATGGTCAACTTTTATAATATAATCAATAAAGAAACATTATTTCACATCAAAACCCTAATTTCTATATCTTCACTTATTTGAATGAAAATGAAAATTGATTATAAAGGTTAGAAGTAAACCAAAACCTTAATTTTTTAATGATAAGAAGATATGCCTCCCAATGTTTCTAATTCTGCTTGGAATTAAATGTGCTCATAAATCTTGAAGCATGGAATTTTCATAGCTACAATGAGCGGAAATGATGAGAGCAGAAGTAGAGAAAGGAAGGGAGAAAAGAAAAGAGGAAAAGACTCACTTTGAAATTTCAGAGGGTGAACAAGTACCTAGTAAAAGTTCAAGATAATTTGCAAATTCCTCAATATATTTTTAACAAAAAAAAAAAAACAATTATGTTTCAAGAATAGTATATGTAAATAGGCAACTAATTTAGCATCTGATTGGTGCAAATTGATAGAATTATAAGGATTTAAAGACTTGGTTAAATTAATTTGCCATGAGTTGACTCTACCCTTATGGCAATTGAAAACACATAAATGTCAAATTTATTTTATATATTTTGAGTAAAGTACTTCAAAAACCAAGATCATAGTGTGCATATCATTTTGAATACTTATCCAAGGCAAGATTGCTAAAATCTAAAATAACATGCAATACAAATTAAATAAGTAGTTTGTAAACAGTAAAAACAATAAACCTAAACTGAATGGTGTTCGATCTTTGATAAACATGTTTTAAGACAACTCTGACCTTCCGTCAAGCATAGCATCTACACTGACATAACTCACCATCGGGATCTACGATTTAATATAAACATCAAAGATGATTATGAAAAATAAATACATAAATAACCTTTTCCTAAGCACATTAACTAAATGTAAAAATCACCATTTGAAAACACAAAGGACATACTCCATTTGCAGTTTAATTTGTCTTGGTCTCATCATCTATCTTGAAAGTAACCATATACAAAGTGAAAACTTAATTACATAATTCCAAAAGAGCATTGGGAGCATATAAATTTGAGTTATCAATAGCCCCATTCCCATATAGACTAAAAAAATATATAATAGAATTTCTAAGTTTTCATCTATCATCAATTTATTTCTCGACAATCACATTTTACCATGTATCATGGGGCTCTGCTTAATTTTGAATTGATGTTCAACTATAGAATTAAAAGTAAGGCAGTAGTGGACTAACAAAGTTATTTAAGATTTTAATTAACATGATTTATTGTTAAGTAAAATTACTACTACAACTAAATTTTTACATTTAATAAATATATATAATCAACTACAAAACTTGGTATGAATAAATAAATAATTTTTTTTTTAATTTCAGTTTCAAAAATATAAAAAGTAAAGAAACAATGAATAGGAAAAGATGAAGATGCACATGCTAAGGAAGAAGATGATGTAATGCAAGTAAGACAATGTTATATGCTCCTCTGCTCTATAAATTAATCAATAGCATCGATTACCTTTGACATAGGTCCATCAAAATTGAAGGAGTTTTTCCCACACATATAAATAAAAAGAAACCAACTCTCTATTAGGTTTAAAAAGAGAATGAAAAAAACATCAAAGATGTAAATGAAAGTTAGTGAATAAAAAGGTTTCAAGATTAGATTGCATATGATTTCCTTATATAGTCAACTTTGTAAAATATAATCAATAAAGAATCATTATTTCACATCAAAACCCCAATTTCCTATATCTTCAATTATTTGAATGAAAATGAAAATTGATTATAAAGGATTAGAAGTAAACCAAAACCCTAATTTTTTAATGATTAATAAGATATGCCTCCCATTGTTTCTAATTCTGCTTGGAATTAAATGTGCTCATAAATCTTAAAGCATGGAAATGATGAGAGCAGAAGTAGAGAAAGGAAGGGAGAAAAGAAAAGAGGAAAAGACTCACTTTGAAATTTGAGAGGGTGAACATGTACCATAGTAAAATTTCAAGATAATTTGCAAATTCCCCAATATATTTTTAACCAAATAAAAAAAGCAATTATATTTCAACAATATTATATGTAAATAGGCAACTAATTTAGCATATGATTGGTGCAAATTGATAGAATTATAAAGATTTAGTGGTTTGATTAAATTAATTTGCCATGAGTTGACTCTACCTTTATGGCAATTGAAAACACGCAAATGTCAAATTCATTTTAAAATTTTTTAGTAAAGTACTTCAAAAACCAAGATCATAGTGTGCATATCATTTTGAATGCTTTATCCAAGGTAAGATTGCTAAAATTTAATATAACATGCAATACATATTATATAAGTAGTTTGTAAACAATAAAAACAATAGACCTAAACCTAATAGTGTTCAATCTTTGATAAACATGTTTTGAGATGATTCTGACCTTCCATCAACCATAACATCCACACTAACATAACTCACCATCAGGATCTATGATTTAATATAAACATTAAAGATGATTATGAAAAATAAATATATAAATAACCTTTTCCTAAGCACATTAACTAAATGTAAAAATCACCATTTGAAAACACAAATGGACATACTCCATTTGCAGTTTAATTTGTCTTGGTCTCATCATCCATCTTTAAAGTAACCATTTACCAAGTGAAAACTTAATTACATATTTCAAAATGAGCACTAGGAGCACATAAATTTGAGTTATCAGTAGTGAGTCTCATCATCCATCTATCATCAATTTATTTCTTGACAATCACATTTTACCATGTATCATGAGGCTCTGCTTAATTTTAATTTGATGTTCAACTATGGAATTAAAAGTGAGGCAGTAGTGGACTAAAAAAGTTATTTAAGCTATTAATTAACATGATTTATTTTTAAGTAAAAGTACTACTACTTAAATTTTACATTTAATAAATATATAATTAACTACAAAATTTGGTATGAATAAATATAATTTTTAAAATTCAGTTTCAAACTTGAGCATTGAAATAAAATGAAAAATAAAGAAACAATGAATATGAAAAGGAAGAAGATGTTGTAATGCAAATTGGACAATGTTATACGCTCCTTTGCCTCTATAAATTAATCAATAGCGTCGATTACCTTTGAAATAAGGTCCATGGAAATTGAAAAAGTTTTTCACACACATATGAATAAAAAAGAATCCAACTATATGTAAGGGTTTAAAAAGAGAATGACAAAACACACACATGTGAATAAAAAAGAAACCAACACTATGTAAGGGTTTAAAAAGAGAATGAAAAAACACTAAAGATCTAAATGAAAGTTAGTGAATAAAAAGGTTTTGATGTTAGATTACATATAATTGCCTTATACAATCAACTTGTTGTATAATATAACCAATAAAGAAATATCATTTCACATCAAAACCCTAATTTCATATGTCTTCACTTATTTGAATGAAAATGAAAATTGATTATAAAGGATTGGAAGTAAATCAAAACCCTAATTTTTTAAGGATTAATAAGATATGTCTTCCATTGTTTCTGATATTGCTTGGAATTAAATTTATTCATAAATATTGAAGCATGAAATGTTTGGCAGCTACAATGAGAGGAAATGATGAGAACAGAAAAGGATAAAGTAGCGAAAGGAAGGGAGAAAAGAAAAAAGGAAAAGAAGAAGGGTTATCGAATAAAGTCGATGAGATTATAGAAGCTCGCAATGTATAATATAAATATACCTATTTATAATATTATGTATAACATATATAACATTACGTAAATTATGTTATATATATGATCTACATCATCTATATATATTATTTATTCTATATTTTTAAATTGAGAAAGGGGTGTCTAGTGTCTTTTCTTTATTTTCATAAAATAGCCCTTAAAATATTAGAAACATACATATGAAAGTACTGGTAGACCACACGCCCACCATACGTATGTAAGAAGTAAATATATCAATATAATAAATTTAATAAATACGTATCCATCATAAAATATAGTTTTTGAAGCTTTTACCTTTTCATATTATATATATATATATATATATATATAAACTTAGGGTAAATTAAAAAAATGATCTATATTTTAGTGTTTTTGCAAATAAATGACTTGGATTTTTTTTTTTTTTTTTTTTTTATAATCAACTAACCCGTATTACACACTGTTTGGCTTCATCCAACCAGCCATTAGTATTCATTTCTTCACTCTCCTAATCTTTGTTTTTTTCATATATAAAAATTCCCTAGCCTCAGTCATGTCCCTTGCACATGCTTGTCTTCTTCCTTGGACCATGGTGCATGAATGGCTTAAGAGTGACGAGAGAGTTATCAAAGATTTATGTAAATTTACTAACTAAATCGTCAAATTCATAGTATGAGTTAGATTTACATCAAAAGAGGATAAAATCGAATCAAAGATTAGAATTTGATATGCATGTTCAGGGTGGTTCCGAGCAATAGTTAATCGAGGTTTGGGTTTCGATGCACAACTCGGTGAAGATAGCTTGGTATGTGTGATTTGAAGGGACATGATTGGAATGGGTTTAAGGACATGGTCGGTGATTTAGTAGCTACGTCTAACGTAGTGGTCCAATGTTAGGTTCGACAATGGAGAATGGTGACTCGAGTTAACTTAGTGTGGTCTTTGATTTGCAATGACAGAGATGGCGGAATGTGATGAGTTGACTCAATGGATTTCTTGGTCCTCATGGCCGCATATATAGAGTTAAAGGTTGTAAGGCCAATTGGCTGTTTGTTTCGTAAGTGGGTCTAGTGAAGGTAACAGTGGAGGTGTTGAGTTTTGTCAATGAGTCGACTTAGTGGCAACTGGCAATGTTGGGATTTAGAGAGAGAAAGGGATCTCTCCTAGAGAGAGAATGGGTTCTATCTAGAAGAAGATGAAGATCCCATCTTATGCAAGAAGATCTTCCTTCTTATTGATAATTTCTAAATGAAATCCCATAAATCTGGAAGAAGATGGAGTGTTTTGTCTTTTTTTTCTTTTATTTTTTCCCATGGTGAAAGAAACAAGGGAGTGATGAACGTCGGTTTAAGCTTTTTTTTTTTTGGTAGGTCAATTGATTATCAACAAAAATAACTCAATTCACTTATTTGCAAAGTGCTAAAAGATCCATTAATTTTTTGTCATTAATCCTTAAACTGATTGTAATATTTGTTATCAATGATATGCTTCAATCCATATAAAAATTCAAATGTTAAATAAAAAGTAAATGATTATTGTTATCCATATTAAATATATAAAGGTATTTTTATCATTTACAAACCAAGTCATTTCCTAAAATTTTAATTGTTTAAATTCAAAATCATCCTACAATTTATAAATCATGAAGCCAAATAATGGGATATTAAAACTCATTATTAATGAAACTTAGAATTATTCAAAAGATTTTGTTAATGCATTTTAATTGTGCTCATTTTGGTCAAATTTCATGACACCTTGTTATTAGGATATGTCCTGATTTCTACAAATAATAAAAAATACATGCGCAAAATACTATCTGTGTGCGTATATCATAAAGTCATTGTCACGTCATGCATGATGTAATTTGAATCGCCTTCTGTTACATGATTTACCAGAGTATTAAAGAAAATAAATTTATGTGGCTTTATATTGCTAAGGATGAAGTGTGATGTATGTAGAAAACTATATATATCATTTTGAAAAATTGATTTAGCTATGGTATGAAAACATTGTATCATGTCTTCCAGACGCCAAAAAAATCCTATATTTTATGTTATAAATACGATTTTAGAATGCATTTTGGTAATTATTTTCATGTGACTTATATATATATATTTTTTTTAATTTTATATGGTCCATTCTAATCTTTTTAAATGCAACCAATTTTCCATCTATATAAAACATGATATTAATATTGATTAATAAGACATTGAATTTATTTGTTATTTCTATAAATACCAATTCCTCAAAAAAATTCTCAATATATTTTAAAATATTACTATAATGGTAAAATCAGTTGATGTTGATTATAAAAACTTCCAAAATATATTGAAACTGCAGGTGCTAAAAGATTTTAAAAATTTTCTTACTAGTGAGAGACGCACTCATGATCCATGAACAATAAGTTTTCGAATATCAAATAAATTAATAATGAAATTGATGTTCTAATAAATAAAGAAAATAGCATAATAAAATAGTATAATTGAACGAAATGGGACTGAAATGAAACATTGAATCCTCCATTTGGTAACAGCTACAAAGTCCTAATTTTATTCACATCCATGTAGCAAAAGATCGTATAGTGTCTAATTTAATTAATCAAATGAAATGAAAAATTCAATTTAAAATGCAAAATTTAGTTAATGGAAAAAATATAAACAATGGTATGTGACGAACTAAAAAATTACAGTGTAATTATTTATTAGTATTGACAATACTACTAATCTTTGGCCCCAAAAAAAAAAAAAAAGAAAAAGAAAAACAATGGAAAAATTTATCCTAAATGTTGGAGAATATAACATTAAATTATCCTCTCTTATTTTCCTATGTTTAGTCTATCTTTGTAGATTGTCTATAAAATTTTAAAAAACCCCATATGTTGTTGTTGATAACACCTACAACAATAATAGTAAGTGAAATTAAGAAAATCTTGATCAAAATATTACTTAAGATCATATCAAAAATCACTAAATTTGCCCCCCAAAAAAACTAATTAACTAATCTAATCTTCTCATGAAAATTTTGATCAATAAAATCTATCCAAGTGCATGTTATCAAACTTTTGCAACGATATGTATAACACTTGTTATATAGTTAAATATAACTTGTATATATTAACAACATAGTGGAAATAATATACTCATAATGGTCACACGACATTTGTTCAAAAAATTAGTTAATTATCACATAAAAATATTATCTAAAAACATTAGTAAGTGAAGTTTTATCTATATCTTACTCTTGGAAATTACTATTTTTTCATAGTCATCCTTATCAATAAAATTACTTAACGAATGACTTAGTTGCTTGATAAATGATATAATATTACTATAGTTAACATTGGCATTTCGACCAAGTTACAAGAACTCTCTACAAACTACTGCCTTGTATAACTTGACAAAGGAGTTAGTTGCTGCAAAAACAGCTCCGCCTGAAAGAGTCGGAAAGCTGGGATAGGCAGCAAGCAGTCCTAGGAGATGTTGAAGACTATTTTGAACGTAAGTTCTCCAGGAAAACTTTGAATTACCCAAAAGCATGATTGTCCAATCCATGTCTCCTCAAAGGAAAGCATAACATAAGAAAAAATTATCGAGAAGGACACTCAGAAAAAGTAAAATAAAATAAAAAAGAAAAGAAAAACCATAAAAGAGTAAAATTAGAAAGCAGTCAACGGACAAGCAACATAACAAATTTCAAAACCCATGCCATGTTCGGACCAAAAGGGAATGGGCAATCATGATTAACAGCACATTTCGGCTTCGAGCCCTTCATGAAAGAGCTAATCCCATCAAACATCTTGTACTTGTGGGTTTGAGAAAGACCAACCCACCTTTGTCCTCTTTAATGCTGAAGAGACGATGAACTAACTATGGAGTCATCTACCAAAGCAAGCTCTCACACAATGCTTCAAAACACATCAATAATACTACAAATTTGTATAAAAATAACAGCAAGGCACCCGAAATGATTCATGAACCCCCTTTAGAATTCTAAGAACAATACCTTCAAACCAAATTCCAAGCACCTCAAAAAAACACACAAAACCTAGACCCGCTTATAAAAAGAACCCTCTCATCAATCCTAGGTTATCGGATGCAGTATTTGTAAGGCGCTTTGTTGAAATATTCATCCACTATATCTTGAATCTTGCCTTCATCAACTTGACTTATCTGGTCAATTGACTTGGTACCGTTGCATTTTCGAGTCTGTCTGGATAGTTTGTTTTTCATCTGTATCTGTATTTGTATTGAAATGATATGTGTAAATATATCCGATTTAAATTTATATTTTATCTATATTTAACCTATTTGATTTTTTCATAAGAACTTTCAAAATTTTTTTTTCATCTATATCTATTTCTTAATAAGCACTTTGTTAGAAAAAAAAATTAAAAAAAGGTATCTGTATCTATTCAGAAAAGCTAAACAAACAGATACTAAAATCAACGAATTGTTTCGATACTTCGTCATCATCTGCATTCTCATCTATATGAAGAGAAGTAATAAATGAATATATGTCAATCTCTCCACCTATTACCTGATGACAAATTTCACTTGAAGCTTCCATTATTGACCCTTCCTCGCCGACATTCGATGATCCTGCTGCCACCATGGGGGTTAATACCCTACTGCGTAGAACTTTGTCAAATTAGATTGTTGAAGAATTTAACTCTCATTTTCATAATTGCTTGCTTGTGATAATTCTAAAGAGATAAATGTGCTCATATGATGTGGGGAATTCTAAAGCATGAAGTTGAATGCATAAAATATGACGTGGAAAAGTGAGAATTGGATAAAGTTTAGAAAAATATGAAGATTAAGATCCCAATGTGATCGACGGATGGAGTGACTTAGTGCCATTCCCCGACCGTTGGATCTTTCACGAGCAACATCAAATGGCAGGGATTCTCTTACACTAAATCTTGCACTCATATGTGTACAAAATGCAACATGCACATAACCAATACACAGACAACACTTGCTACCCTACAGCATTTCGCACCCAAATTCCAAAAGATAAACTTCTCTAACATGACAGCACCTTTCACATTTAAAATTCGCTCGACAATTGCTGCCTGCTCAAAAATCAACAAGCACGATATGGGTAAATTGAACCTTATTTAGGATGGATATTTAGGGCATGATTTGATATATTTGAAGAATAATTTCAAGAATTTAGTATTTAATTTGTTGAACTTATGAATATAGATCTTTAGAAGGTTTTGAGTCTAAGAGAATAATTGAACTAGTTTCATGGAATTTAGCTTAAGATATATTAAAGTTTGAAAAGTTAACGTGCCTGAGGTCATGCATTGGTGGTGCAAAAGCCACTATGAATACGTGACTGTCTAATTTGATTATTATTGAAATTTAAGAAAAGCAAAGAGGTATACAATCTAATACATAAGCCCATGTATAAGTCATACACTACCAAAGTTAAAGAAATTTTAGTTAGAGGGGTACACGAACAAGTAAACGAGCCCATGCAAGGGGCATCTAATGTTAGCAAACGAGGACTTTAGGGACTAAAAAAATATTGCAAGATCATAATTTTGAGGGAGTTCCTATTTATGTTTTCCTCTATCTCTTGTGTTTTGAATGCTTTAACTATGAGAGTAGAGAATTGGTCTAGATTCTGATAAGCCCTAGAATTGTTATATAATTGAGATTGTTTTTATTCAATAGATTATTAATTTCTTGAGTCTAATTATGTGTACTTTAGTGCTTTCTTAAATTAAAAGTACCAGTACATTTGTTCATGAATATATTTTGATGTAGTTAATTGAGAAATTGCTAGATTGAATAAGTCTTTGTGATTAGAGAGATTTGTATTCGAATCTAGAGATAGGAAAGTGTACATCTTCTATATTAAATTAAAGTTTAGGGTTAGTTGAGATCTAATAATGCATTCTTTAAACGTTAATGTAATTCTAGGTTATTATTGATTAGGAAAAGATTCCATTTAATCAATCTAGGGTTAGGGATTAGTAATCTCGAGAGAGATATTAGTATAATTTAAGAATTCTACCACTTGAAAGATTAATTATTTTATTGGATTATATTTTAAGAAATTCATAGTAGATTTTAGTGGTAACTCAAAATCTAAATAGTCTTGCAATTGAATTTATTTAAATTGATATCGCTTTGTGTTTGTGAATTTGGTGAATTGAATTTAGCAAATGATGGAACTAATAATTTTATATAATCAAGTAAAATAATTAAAATTTGTAGATCAAATAGTAGAGATATAGTTGGTGATAGTCCAATCCTAACTTTAAGCCTATCCGAGTTGAGCCTTTCATCCTAACTTTAAGCCTATCCGAGTTGAGCTTTTCATCTCATTAAGCTGAGCTAAAACACAACCTTAAGCCCCATTGGTGGATTTTCCTCCTTGTCGATCTAAGTGCGATGCCCAAATGGCTTCATGACACTTCCATTTAGATATACCATGGCTTGGTCAAGATTAACCCATATAACATGGTATCGTAACACTACACGATCACTCACTTACCCACTACGAATATAACCACCAGGCCTACCCACTCACCCACGATGAACATAACTACCAAACTAACCGTCCACGCACTTACAATTGACATAACCACCAGGTCAGCGCCTTATAAATATGATCAAACCACTCCTGATCAAGATAATGTCACATAAAACCATCTTCTTCAATTTATTTAATGGGCTTTCTATAGCAAACACTAACTTAAGTATCGAAGTGGTCTCACTGGGCCCACGCCTTACATACCATTAACGAATTTTCTGTTTTGTAGATTCTCTCATATTGCGTTCCAAGCCCATTATCAACTTGTCATGACCCTAATAGGGGACCTAGTAGGATTGTCCTAAGGTCATTATATTACGTGTGTACCCATAATATGAGGACTACCTTGCAAGTTAAAGTTTGCAAAACTTTAATTATTTATTCTCTCACTGTGTTATTACATATATACAATTATAATGAAAATACTTTTAGGAACCAAATATTACATAAACAAAACAACATGGTATAATGTCACACATTTCCTTCCTTAGCTTGGTGCGTCATTGGGAAATTCATATGGAAATGATATTTAGTTCATACTCATAATGATCATCATAATGTAGATAAGGGTTATGGGTTTTTACCTAGGAAAGGAAGTGAAAATGTGTGTGGATGAGGGAGAGATAGAGAGAGGGGGAGTGGCAATGAAGAGAGGGAGAGAAAGAGAGAAATATGAGAAATTTTTTAAGCGTTTAAGAAGATGTGTGTAAATATTGGAATTGAGGGAGGTAAGGGATATTTATAGATGTGAATGGGAGTGAAAAGTGAGAGAGCGAAAGGGAAAAACTGGTACTAGTTTTGGGGAGAGGAGAGAGGAAGAAAGAAAGAAAGAAAGAAAGAATGTAAAGTTTATGAAGTGGGGGAAAAAATATGAGATTGGCGAAGGTATTTATAGAGAATGTAAACTTGAGAAGTAGAGTGAAAGAGGAGATGGATGTAACATAAAATTATATGATGTGAATAGTAGTGAATAGTGATGTAGAAATGACAATTATTTTACCGATAAAGGTTTAGGTATGCGATATAACTAGTTTAACTAATGAAATTTTAACTCAATAAATTAGTAGTATGTTATAGGAAATTATTTTATATTATTTTATTATTAAATATTATTTAAGTATATTATCTTGATTTGCGTGTTAGTGGTCAAATAAACAAATTGTTTAGTGTAGGCTTTCTAGATCGATTAAGCTATCGTATTTTAGACCGTTTTGATGGTGATATGTTTTTGCTAATTGACTTGCCTTTAGGGTTTTGGACTTTACCTAATTTATACGATAACTAGAGTTATTTAATCTTTATTTGATCTCGTTTAAGGTTTCTTGAGTTTAGAATTAACTCAAATCGATTTTGAGATTTCGATTTTAACCTAGTTCATACGATATTCTAAAGTCATCATATTTATTTGATTCGATCTAAGGTTTCTAAGGTCTGGGTATGATTTGATATGATTTAGCATGCAAATTTTGGGGTACACAATGTGTCATGACCCTAAAAGGAGGCTTAGAAAAATAACATGAAGTTATTATATCACGTGTACACCCGCAATATGGAAACCATCCTACAAGTCAAAGTTTGCAAGACTCTACCTAGATAATTAATTTGTAAAGTTCTAATATAAAACTATATGTGTGATAAATAAAGGAAATCCAATTTCCTACTATTCACCAGAACCTTAGAATATCGATATCCCCCACCAAATAATAAAATAGGATAGATCATCTACATTTTACAAACTTTAATCTATTATACAACTAAGTTAATTCATGATCTAAACTTATATTACATAAAACAAAATCTTAAAACAAAACAATCTATTTACTTCTTATATCTAACTTGTCTTCTATCTTCAAGGAGTCTTGTCCACACAAGCTTAACCCATTCCCGAAACTTTAGCTATTCATGCAACAAAACTATGAGGACATGAGCTAAACCATAGCTCAGTGAGTAACAAAGCCAAATCACACTACAATCAAATGTCAAACAAGTTTTTACTTAACAAACATATGCAATGCACACTCAGTCATATGATATGCATAGTTTGCATGACCGGAATCTAAACCAATAGAGATTCATGCCCTCTCTTTGGGGTTAAAGGACTAACCCAAGTCAGTCCCACCTAGTAGAATTATGAATTAAGGAATGTGGTGCTTTCTCAATTCAGAGCATCCAGCTCAAAGCTATCTCATTACAAAATCATTTTATATAACAAACATAACCTCTAACTACCCCTTAGATATAACTAAGGAGGGAGGATTTCAATTTGAAATACATTTTATTAAAATAACCTCTAACTTCTCCTCAGACATAGCTAAGGAAAGAAGATTTTTCTTTGAAACTTGTTTTATCAACATAGCCTCTACTTCTCCTTAGAAAAACTAAGGAGTGAGGACTTCACTTTGAACTTATTTTGCGCATAGATCAAAACGTTTTTACTCCCTACATACCCTCCACTTCCCTTATAACCATAGAACCTCCCTAAGTATTAATCCTTAAAGCTGACTTCAACACGTACGACATCCTTCGGTACCTATTTAGTTTCCATGAAGACGACAACCCTATAGTAGCCCCAATCGGATTCACTGGGCTCTCAAAGGTGCTACTATAGAATCGAAATATTAACATGTGATGTGAATACCATGCTAATATAAGAATGATGTTATGTAATGTAAATCCAATTCATTTAAGGTTCAACTAAGATTTATATCTTATTAGTTGATGACCATACAAGTTCCAAACATTCAACAATGTATAATGCACAATTAACACAAAACAAATGTTGTCACTCGATTCAATCATCAAACAGCAAACAAATTTCCAAACCCCATGCATATGAAGAGATTGTTGTTACCCACCTGCCATCCAAGCTAAACCTTAACAACATTCTAGGAAATCCCATTCATCTTCCCCATCAACATCGTCAGTAATAACATCATCAACAACATCAAATCATTATCATCCTTCATAAGGAAATTCAAACAGAAAAAGAAGGTTGGCTAGAGCTAAAACAAAGAATATATCAAAAACAAACATCTTATTCAAGAAATTAAATCCATTTTAAGATCATATTCGACCAGACACTAAGTAGGAAACCCACCATGGTTGCGAATATCACATTGCCAAGATACAAACAATTCTTCATTAGTTGCCAAAGTATTTCTTTTCTCTTTATTTATGATATCTCATTACAAAAGCATCTACAAAGCATACATATACCAAAAACATTCCTTTCTTAAGAAAACACGCATTTGAAACAACATATTCCTCATGTTATTTATGGTTTATCTTAACTTATTAACTTAAGTAAATTATTAACTATTAACTCATTTTAACTTAATCCTAGCAAAATTGATTAGAGTTAATCATTTAATCTAATTACTAAGTCATATTGATTAAATTTAATCAATCTAATTCATCTTAGCTTATTAAAGTCTATTTTGTTAAGTTGAACTTAAATTTTCCGACTAAGTTCATTTTATATCTAAGATTCATGTTAACTTTAGCCTATGTTGACTTAATCATAACCAAGTTGATTAAACTTAATCAACTAATTCATTTTAATTCATTCAAGCTCATTTATTCAAGTTGAACCTAGGTTTATTAGCTAAGTTTATTTTATACTCAACTATTCACATTTAACAAGCAAACACAAGTTTTCAACTTTGTTTGGAACATGTAGTAGCTGGAACAATCAAAATTTAGCCCTTGATATTTTTAGAATTCGTAAAAACTTAAAACATGAAAGTTATATATATCTTTTTAATCTTTCCATGTCGATTTGAATTACCTCAATCTGAAGTTAGATGAAAAGGTTATGATCAAATTACGAAATAACGTCATCGCAGGGAAGCCCACCCGAAGCTAATAATGCCTTAGTCACGGCCGTGATTTAAAAATAAAAACATGATCAGAGGCTAGTAAGGGCCAAGTTACACCCGTGATTAATAAAGTTTCACATCTCAAGCCTAATAAGGGCAAAATCACGCCCGTAACTCTTGCGATTTCCCCTTTTACGCACTCCTCTATTTCTTTTACATAATTTTATCAAATTATACACATCCTACTTTACACCGAACATCATATAAACAACATACAACATATATTTACAACTTTTAACACTTCTATATTCAATCCACTTCATCAAAACATCTCCAAACTATATCTTCACTTCCTAACTTCACACATATATATTATACTTAGGTTTTTAACTTTCATGCTCATATCTTCTTCATTCACAAGTTTTATCACAAATCCATCTCATTTCTAACATCAATCTATCATGAACAACATATATAACAATTTTAACAAAGAAAAACAACATACTTGCTTGGTTTAGAAAAGCTTTAACATTCCAAAACTACAACACTATTACTTTCCCTTAGCTTTTGAAACCATTTCTTGAATAATCTCTAACTTCCATCTTGATTTTCTTCTTTTCTTTCTCTTTTGATCTTTTCCAACTTGTGATTCTATGGTGGATCTAGGGAAAATAAAAGAGAGAGAGGAAAAGGAGGAGGAGATGAAACCAAAGAAGAAGAAAATGGAAAGGAGAAAAGTGAAAAAAAAAAATGGCAACCAAAAAGGAATAAAAGGGTATAAAGAGGATAAGGATAAGGTAATTAAAGTTATTTAGGATTAAAGGTTTTGATTTAAAATTTTCAAATCATTATCTTAAGTACTAAAAACAATTAGAAGGAAATTTTGGAATATATATGAGTAAAATCAATAACTCGAATTGGGAATCTAGTTGAGAAATTTAATTTTGGTAAAACTTGATGTTTAGTTGATTTTGGGCTTAGAAACTGATATTTTTAAATAGGTAGATAAACTCAAAACTTGTGAGGATTGAAAATATAGGATTTAGATAAAATGGGCAATATTTGAGTATTATATAAATCTAAGTATTGGAAATTAAGAAATTTTAGATCATTTGTTGATTAAAAAAAATGGGCTTTCAAATTACAATTGGTAGAAATAATAGTGAAATTTGATTTGTTAGAAAAATAATTAAAGTAAATATATTTAGAAGGAAATAGAGTTCAATTTTGAAAGCTAAAAAGATTTGAGAAATTTGGTTCATGAGAGGCATAATTGGAATAGACAAAAGATTGGAAATGAGCATTTGAAGTCTCAACTTCAATTAAGTCTATTTACTAATTTGTTTACATTAGTCTATCCATTTTGTAATCAATAATTCAAGCAAACTATCTAAGCTTAATCATCAAATTACATTCTAAACAAGCTTTAAGATTTTATTCGTTCGCTCATGTTTTCATTGTGTTATTCCAATTATTTTAGATTAAGACTTGATATTGTGTTCACTTCCATTGTAATATTGAATTATTTGATAATCTTTTATTTATTGAGTTTATATATTATATTTATGTATTCATCATTAGGTTGGTTTGTTTGATATTTCTTGTTGTTTTCAGTTGCTCAAAATGTGTTGAAACTTGATATCATTTTGTAATTATTTTCATATTTTTGATTTGTTTATTACATGCATTATATGTTTATATTATTGTATTCTTTCTTATTATGTTGATTTGGTGTTTTTTTTTAATATTTTTATTTTTATAAAACATCTTAAGATTTAAGTATTTAAATTTAGTACCATTCATTTATAATTATTTATTTACTCATCATAGATTTCTTTTAATTATCCGAAAAGTTATATTTTCATAACTTTGATTATTATCTTTATCTAATTAAATCTTATTTTAGTTCATTATATTTTTTTAATTTTATCCTTTTTATATTTATAGAATTTTATCGAGAAGTTACAAAATGATTTTATCTTGAAATATAATATTTCAAATTTTTAAATGATTATTAATTAATTTATATTTTAATATTTTTTATCCATGAAAAATTAGGAGTGATTTTTGTGATTCCTTTTAAAACATTTTAAAACATTTCCAAAGGTTCACATTATTTACTTAATGATTTTCCTATTTGAGTCGAACTATTTTGGGTTATTACACAATATGTTCGGTTTGTTTGACTAAAACCTAAATAATTCTTATGATATGATTTCGATCTACATTATTTAATTAATATCATATTATTATTTTTCTTGATTTTCATGTTTTCTATTTGATATCACACTCATTCGATGCAGTATTTGTTGTACCAAATAATTTGTTAGATACATAGTTCATGCCAATGATTACATGCTTTCCTAGGTAATTGACTCTTGGTTTCATTAGCTAATTTTATATGACTTGTATTTTTAAGTATATCAATTCTTCGGCTCGCGTCTGGGATTCTCAGGATTTCTAATCAAATCGACACAAATTAGGGTTTCCAATCTTGTCACTAATGCTAAGGCTCACTTTTAAACTTTTTAAAAATAAGGTTTCCCAGAAATATTTAGGATTTTAAGATCTCTTGAATTAGGTCAAGACTTTATGAACTAGGGTTTTGACCTTGCGAATTTTAGGTTTTGTGGTCTAATTCTAGTCATCACTTTTAATGACCTCTTATTTGATTACTGAGGCTTTATGGGGTTTTATTTATCGATTATCTTAACTTTTATTTCCATTTTTATCAACAATTTCTCACTTCTGTCACCAAGATCATATCTTGGATATTTCTAAATAGACAAGGTATCTTCCATTCACTAGCAAATCGTCTCCATTGGTGAATAACCATCAAACCATCCATATTATCGTAATTGGGTGATCAATGGCTTAATCCTTAATTCCAATAGGAGTAACTCTTGAGGAACACTTTCATCAATCTAAGCCCAATCAATTTGATTGATCAACTATTGATCTCATTTATGGGTGTATTGATTATCACCATTTGATAGTTTTTCTTCGATTATGTAACTTTGGTCAAATACATCAATCCCACAATATAGGATGATCGGTTTCCACCTTTTCTTTTATCTATCCAAAATAGCTTCCTAAGTTATCTTCGTTTCAAACAATTCAAACATTGACTCTAAGTCCATAGATCCACCAATACACAATATTTCCATAGTCTTCCCTTTGTTAAGAATCTAATTTTAAGAATAACTGACATTCCACTACCTTAATATTTTCTTCTTAATCAAATAATTGTATTGCAATCTTCAGAGCATGATTAAGTTTGTATATGGCCTCATATTTTCCCTTCATGATTGTACGTTTATCATTCTCCAATCTTCATCCTATTATTAACTTGTCTATTTAAAATCCATACTTAAGGGGCTACATTCACTTACCTTTAGAAGGAATCATCAGTAATGCAAACCTTCGCATTCTTGTGACTTCTTATTTGTAGTCTCCAAACATCTCTTCAAGTAATGGTGGTGTTGTATATTTCTTTTAAGTTTTTCGGATCCATAGAAAATGCTTTATTCTTGATCATAGATTATCAAAAGTTATGGAAGTTACATTTTGCATCTCAGAGCTTCATTGGTAAAGATTCTAATCTTATAATTAAGTTGTTTACATTTTACTATTCTTAAATTGTGAAAAATCGGAAGTAATCATTGTGACTTTTCTTAAATCTTTTCACAATTTGATGTTATATTCTTGGTAATCATCATATTTAGGTTGTGTATAAATTAAGGGGTTTACACAATGGATCTAGCCTCTATCACATTTGAGCAAGCGACATTTGGCACTGTCTATGGGAACTTTCAACCCTTAGTGGAAGAATTCCCTTATTATTTTTCCAAACACAAAAAAAAAAAAAAAATGAAAAATCCTATGGAAAATTTCACAAAAAGGTGAAACCCTCAACCTTGACATGCCACCTTATGCCAAAAACAAAAGACAATCTTAGGGCGATGGCCCTAAAGGTGACCTGAACTTCATCTCAGGGTCACTTAGTTCCATGAGACACGATGACTCCCAAGCGAGACATAGAATTCAGCCAGCCTTTAATGACCCCCCCAAAACAGGATCGCTTCATCTAGCTAAAAGGCATGTTCCACCAGATGGTAGAAAATAATATCGAGATTATTAAATGCGATATAGACATTGAAAAGCACCTCAAAGAGATGGAGCTGAGGACATGGGATTCCCAGCTATAGCAATACAGTGACGAAACCTTGCTACCCCAAGTGGAAGCTAACTACACTTATGAAGTAGCTAATGTCCCTTTGATGTGACAAGATCACATTTGAAAGTTTCACATGGCCCCAAGTGCCCTTCAATTGCACCTACGACATCAAAAACATAAGTCAAGACTTCCTCGTTGGTGGAGCTCCTTGTGTGCCATGAAAAACAATTCAAAGACATAACCCCTAAGGAATCAAAGAAAGAGATTAGAAAAATGTCAGAGATCAAAGAAAGCGAAAAGGAGAATCCTACTCCCAAACGACCCGAGTGACCATTAAGACACCATTAGCTCAATCGATCATGGACGAACCATGGCCACCAGAGATGAAGCTATACATGTTCAAGCTTTATGATGGGATGACCGATCCACATGAGCACCTCAGAAGGTACAAGGATCAGATGTTAGTGTTCAAGTTTAATGACGCCATCTTCTATAAAGTGTTCCTTGGGACATTGGAAAAAGCAGGAAACAGTTGGTTTCACCACTGGCTGATAATTTTATTATGTCTTTTGAAGGCCTTTCCATCGTGTTTAAGATTCATTTTATGCTAAGTAGACCCCCTACTGAGCCTGGAATTTTCGTTTCTGGTTTAATTTCTTTTAATTCGATCCGTGTTAAACCCAAATCCATTTAATATGAACCCTCGACTAAGAACTAAAAGAGATTTAATTTTTGAAAACATTTTTGGAGTCGCTACTTGATTGGAATCGGGAAAAATCATAAGTTATGATCAATGGGTTGGATGATCCTAACTTAGCTACTAGTCTGGGAAATTTTTTATTTACAAACCAAACTTTATAAACCAGAAACTTTGGATTCGGGGGCTAACCTATCAAAACCATATGGTTACCACTTAAAATTCATAATTTAAAATTTATCCTTTAAATACTCAAAGATCTACTAATGTAAAAAATGTATATAGATTTACAAATTATAATACCCACAAATAATAAAAAAAATTGATCATTATTCACATTAATATTTACAAATAAATAAAAATAACATTGATATTTACAATTTATCTTGAAAGCTTACAATATTTATAATGAACAATGAATTAATTCAAAGATAGAAATAACAAACCAAAAAAGGTTTTTTTTTTTTTTTCATTTTTTATGTCACCCCGGAGATACCTACATACCTGCTAATTGGGATTAGACAACACGTAGTTCTTTTATAAAATATTTAATTTATTGGTTTATTTTATATTTTGGAATTCTTTTCATTTTAAATTTCTTAATTTTTTTTTAATTTTTAAGAAAATCAAGAAATTTTCAATATGAACCTATAAGCTACAAAATTAATTTGTATTTAAATAAAATAAAATTTTTCTAAGTGACAAAACCTTTTCCATACATATTTCCAATTTTATTTTTTTTGTTTTAATCATCTTTCATTTTATGCATATATATATATATATATATATATTTGAGAGAAAACTTACATGTAATAATACCAATACTAACCTGGATGGAGCGGGTCAGATCTTGGACTTGGGTCGGACCTTGGGCAACTTCGAGTCGGATTTGGAGCGAGAAGGAGCAACCATCGGTAGAGCGTCGCTAGCAGCTTTCGAGAGGTTTTGGGCGGCTGGGATAACCTTAAATGAGACTATTGAAGTGTGGGGAGTGTTTTGTGATGATAATTTTATTCAAAAAGCGGTTGAGGTGGTGGTTTTGGGCTTTTGTAACGATGACGAATCAGTAGTGGTGGACTTCAAGCTAGCGGTGAGGCTTCTAACATCAACCAAAGCTATCAATCGATAGCTTAACTTCCCTGGAACCCTTCTTCGATGACCAAAAGCTTTGAAAACAGCCAAAGAACTTCAAATTCAAAAAATTCCTCTTCGAACCAAAAAAATCGAATTCGCACTTAAGAATAATTTCTTGTGTTTGTATATTGGGTGATTGTGGGAAGTGTTTAATTACTTGTTGATGATCGTTGATGCCTGAACAGTAGAATCCAAGTCCTATTTTTAGGACTTTAATTCATAGTGGGTAGTTGTCGTGGTTGGTGGTGGTGGTTAGATTCGCGCAAATCTGAGCTTCTAGAGGGGGTTTGGTAATCAATGAACGGATTAAGCTTCTAGAATGAGGACAAGATTAATAGAAAACATGTTCTAGAAGCTTGAATTTGAAATTTTCAAAAATTTGTTCTTCGCGCAAAAAATGTATTTTTTGCGAACTTCAAATCCAAAAATGAACACCAATTTTTGAATGTTTAAGCTGGTTTTTAGTCTGGAATCACAGTGTTCCATACCCTCTTTCAGATCCCTCAACCAATTTGATGTAGGAACGGTTGAAACTGCGTCATAAATGGCTTCAAAATAGACCATCACGTGTAGAAAATTGGCACCATAGGAAGAAGAAGACACGTGTGCGTGCACGCACGCCGTGTACGCGCCTAGCAAAAAAAATTAGAAATCCGTTATCACACGGATTCAAATCCCCGGTTGCTAGTGAGAATGTGTATGTGTTTTACCGTCTGACAATTAGCCTGTGCCTCGGTTGATTTACGCATTTAGATTATATTTAAGGTTTTACAAAACTGAGTTTAATTCAATAAGTTAATTAATTAAATTGTTTAATTAAACCCATTATAATTATAATGAAAGTTAATATTATTTCAAGCTCAAAACTTTGTAATAATTTCGAAAAAAAATTATTCTGTGGGCTTAAAATAATAATAATTTATTATAAATTAAACCTTTAAATGGGCAAAAATTTGGTGTCTACACCCCCGAAGAAGGATATTTCCTCCCTATACTTGGTAAACCAAAAAAAGGATGAGTCCCTAAGAGACTATATCACTTAGTTCAACCAAGTAGACACGGAAGTGGACGACTTCGGTTTCAATCTTGTGATACAAGCAACCATCCACAGAGTTCGAAAAAATGAGAGCCTTTTCCACTTTCTTGACAAAAACAAACCCAAAATGATGGAAGAATTCCAAGAACAAGCCAACAAGTACATACGATGGGAGGATTTTATAACTACTCGAAACAAAATGGAAAAATCCCAAAAGAAGCACCTATACAGTAAAAAATCTAAAGGGTTAGTCTAAGATCGATTATGCCCTTCCGAAGAAAAACAAGAATAGGGATCCTAAGGCAAGAAACCACAAGGAAAATGGAGGTATTTCAAATCTAGTTTCCTCCCGCTAAGCAAACCAGTGGAAGACATCTTCTAAGAAATCAGTAACTTTGGCATCTTGCCCAAACTGGCCAAGATGCGTGGTAACCTAAGCAAAAGTGATGCAAGCAAGTATTGTGATCATCATCAAGATGTGGGGCATAGCACTAATGACTGCTATCAACTTAAGACAACCCTGTAAGAAGCCCTCAAGAACGAATTCCTACAACAGTATTTGGCTTATCCAAATAACACCATCAAAAGACTCAACCAATGAAGAAGGAACGGTTGTTAGCAATCTCCAATGATCACATGGACTAACATGCCGACAACACAACTCGTGGAATAATTAATACCATTATCGAAGACCACACTTGAGAAATATCTTCTGATACTCCTGAAACAACAAAGAAAAAGAAGTGATGGTCGTGCTAAAGAGGGAAATACTAGATATGACTCTCGAGTTTATTGTAGTTGACTTAAACGATGTCAACACCCCCTCCCCCACCAGGATGCCCTCGTCATAAAAGCTAGAATAGTAGCTTTTGACGTGATGAAATTCCTAATTAACAAAGGGAGTGGTGCAAAGATCATTTTCGACCATGCCTTTGATAAGCTCCAAGACGACAACATCCAGAAGAGGCTTAAGTCGTACAAACACAAGATCTTCGAATCCAAAAACTAGCTAATGAAGTTTGAGGAGTCGATACCTTACTGATGAAGTGGGGTAACAATAAACATAAAGACCATAACAAGGTAGAGTTCTTAGTGGTAGACTACCGGTTGCCATATAGCATGATCATACGCTGACCGACACTCCTCTTGTATAAAATGTGTTAATGATTGTGCCTTAGACCAATTATTATATACATGTATAGAATAGGATAATTACATTTTGTTTAAAATAAAAGATTTTATTTTAAAATTCAATTTTAAAATAAAAAGTTAACAAATAATGTTGATTGTTAGCTACCAATTATAGATAATAAAAGGCATGAAAAATGCATGATCACATTTCCTAGGATGGAAAAAGAAAGAACATGATACCATATCATATCATATATATAAATATACATATATATATTGCATGATCACATTTCCTATTATGGAAGAGGAAAGAACATGATAAAAATAAAAGATATCATATCTTGTTTCCTAATACAGGACAAGAGGAACATAATTTACATGATATCGCATATGTGTGTATATATATATATATATATATACGTGTCACGTTTTCACATAAAAAAATGATGTATTTTCTTTCCTTGTGTAAGACACACAAATCCGCTATCACGCGGATTTGAATCCGAGTCGCTAGTGAGAATGTGTTGTGTTTTACCATCAGGCCGTTGGCCTGTGCCTCAGTTGATTTATGCATTTAGATTATATTTAAGGTTTTACAAAAATGAGTTTAATTAAATAAATTAATTAATTAAATTGTTTAATTAAATCCATAATTAATTTATAATGAAAATTAATATTATTTCAAGCTTAAAACTTTGTAATAATTTTGAAAAAAAAATATTTTGTGGGCTTAAAATAATAATAATTTATTATGAATTAAACCTTTAAATGGAAAAAAATTGGGTGTCTACAACTGTCCTTATTTGTGGTAAAGTTTGGGTAAAACTGTCACAAAGATTACAAGATGCCTGATTTTTGCCTTTAATCACTTACTTGACATTTGGAGTTTTCCGACTTACTGGGGAAAGCTTGACTGCGAAAGCGATAGTCTTGCGATTTTGGCTTTTAGTGAAGTTACTGTGTCTATTAACCATAATGAGATTATCCTTCTCAATGTTTGCATGATTGGCTCGATTTCAGAGAGGATGTCCTGCTTCTCTGCCTAGAGTTTTCCTGAGACATGTCAAATGACATGGGTTCTGGGTATTTTCTTTTTTCTTTCTCTCTCTCTCTCTTTTTTAGGGAGACTCGAATGGGCTTTAGGTCTTTTCTTTTTAACAAGATTAGGATAGGCTTCGTGTCTTTTCTTTTTGACAAGACTCGCATGGGCTTCGGGTCTTTTCTTTTTGACAAGACTTGAATGGGCTTCGGGTCTTTTTTTTTTTTTACAAGACTCGAATGGGCTTCGGGTCTTTTCCTTTTAACAAGACTCGGATAGGCTTCGGGTTTTTCTTTTTTTATAAGACTCGAATGGGCTTTGTAGGGTCTTTTCCTTTTAACAAGACTCGGATGGGCTTCGGGTCTTTTCTTTTTGATAAGACTCAGATGGGCTTTGGGTCTTTTCCTTTTAACAAGACTCGGATGGGCTTTGGGTCTTTTATCAAATATTAAAAATTACTTATATTTACTAGTCCTTACCTTTGTGTTTCTAAAAGATAGCTTCCTGGCATCAAATTCTGGACTCTCATTAACACTAGTCTTGGTCTGGCGTTGCCTGGCTAGCTACCTAGGTCCGTTTCTCTTCGACTAGTCCTTATCAAATGTCTGCCTCATAAAATTGGTTATTATAGTATAATTCCTTTAAGTAAAAATAATCCCATAAATGGAATTTTGCATATGTTTTTCATTCTTATGAAATGCTCAAATTACTTCCTCATTGTTTCACTCATGTTTCTTTTGAAGTTTAGAACTTATCTAAGAAGGTT
This sequence comes from Combretum micranthum, assembly GCA_024138025.1. Taxonomy (NCBI): domain Eukaryota; kingdom Viridiplantae; phylum Streptophyta; class Magnoliopsida; order Myrtales; family Combretaceae; genus Combretum; species Combretum micranthum. The sequence goes on along the minus strand of JAMXBD010001706.1, from coordinate 186,494 downwards.
GGTTGATCGAAGATTGATCCGACTTCTGGAGAATTTCAGAGATATCTACTTTACTCGTAATCAATGAAAATGGAATCAAACAAACACTTTAAATGACAAACTTTTTATTAATTACACGTAGTACAATTTTACAACATCTGAATTTACAGGATCCTTTAAATCTGAGCCATCCATTTCAGAAAGGATTAATGCCTCCCCCCAGACAACACCCTTTTGACTATGTATGTACCTTCATAGTTTGGTGCAAACTTTCCCTTGGGATCTTGCACATTGGACAACACTTTTCTCAACACTAAATCACCTTCTTGAAAACTTCGCAACTTGACCTTCTTATCGAATGCTCTAGCCACCCTTTGTTGGTATAATTGCCCGTGACACATGGCAGTTGACCTTTTTTCATCTAGGAGGTTCAATTGCTTGATCCTCTGTTTTACCTATTCAGCCTCATCGAGCTCAGTTTCAGCTACGATCTGAAGTGAAGGTATTTCAACTTCTACTGGTAAAACAGCCTCAGTCCCATATACCAAAGAGTAAGGTGTTGCCCCGGTTGATACCCTAATAGATGTTCGGTAAGCCATTAATGCAAGTGGAAGCATCTTGTGCCAATCTTTGTAGGTAATGGTGATCCGTTTGATGTTTTTATTGGCAGCCTCGACTGCCCCATTCATTTGGGGGTGATATGGGGTGGAATTTCGGTGTTTGATTATGAATTAGTGACATAAATCAGTCATCGCCTTATTAGTCAAATTCGTACCATTATTAGTAATGATACTTTCTAGTGTCCCATAACGTGCGATGATGTCTCTTTTCATAAATCCTACCACCACCGTTTTCGTTACATTGACGTATGAAGCGGCTTCAACCCATTTGGTAAACTAATCAATCGCGACCAATACAAATCGGTGACTATTCAAAGCCTTAGGTGAAATAGGCTTAATCACATCGATCCCCCACATTGAGAAAGGCCACGGTCTTGACATTGATTGCAATTCTTTTGGAGGAGCATTTATCCTATTCACATATATTTGGCACAGGTAGCAAAGTCTCACATGCTTAATGCAGTCAAATTCCATGGTTAGCCAAAAATAACCTAACCTCATGATCTTTTTGGATAACATGTAGCCACTCATGTGAGGTCCACATACTCTTTCGTGAACTTTCCTCATAAGTCGTTGGGCTTCTTTCTCGTCCACACACCTCAGTAGAGTTGTGTTAACTGACCTTTTATATAAGGTGGCCCCAATTAACAAAAAACGATTCGCCAAACGTCTCAATGTCTTTTGATCTTTTTTGGTGGCATTCTTGGGATAATTTCCTATTTGGAGAAAGGTTTTGATGTCGTAGAACCACAGCTTGGTTAGCTCAATCACAGCGTAAAATGCAAGTTCATCTTTTATCCGAACTCGCAACGGTCATATTTCTATTCCTTCGATGAATCGGATCAAAGAGGCAAGAGTGGCTAAAGCGTCAACAAACTGATTATGAGTTCTGGGCACATAAGCAAAAGAAACCCTTTTGCACCTTTCTGCCAAGTGAAGGTGATAGGGGATCAACTTGGGGTCCTTAGTTTTAAATTCCCCTCATGTTTGAAAGATGATAAGCAAAGAATCTCTAAAAACTTCCGGTTCTTCGATTTCCATATCAATTGCCATTTCTAACCCCATGATGCAAGCTTCATATATGGCTACATTGTTGGTATAAGGGAACATTAATCTAGCTGATGCTAGGAATTGATCACCTTCAAGTGATACAAGGACTGTCCAAATTCCACATCCATATACATTAGCTACCCTGTCGAAATACAACTTCCATTTTGGGATTTACATTCTTCATCTGTTTCAATTGTCCGGATACCGTCATCATTGAATTGATCTTGTTCCCTTAATTCTTCATTGTCAACTGGACTTTCGGCAAGCTAGTCAGCTAAAGCTTGTCCTTTAATCGAATTCTGACTTACATATGTGATGTTGAATTCAGAAAGTAATATCTGCCACTTTGATACCCTCCCCACCAAAGCTGGCTTGTTTTCCAGATATCTCAAAGGATCGTGTTTTGTGATCAATTGAATTGAATAAAAGAGTGTATACTGACTAAGTCGGTGCATGATCCAAACCAATGCATAGCACGTCCTTTCTACTTCCGAGTATGTTTGTTCGCCATTTGTAAACTTTTTGCTTGGTTAGTAAATGGCCCTTTCTTTTCCATCTTCATCCTTTTGCCCTAGCATGCACCCTAAGGATTCAGGAAGAAGTGTCAAATATAGCAACAAAGGTCTTCCGGGTGTCAGAGTAACCAGTACCGATGGATTTATTAGATACTGCTTTATCTTGTCAAACGCTTCCTCACATTCATCATTCCATTGTATTTTGGTGTTCTTTTTTAGTAGTTTAAACAATGGTCGGCATTTGTCAGTTAATTGGGAAATAAACCAAGCGATATGGTTTAATCTCCCCAAGAGGCCCCTAACTTCTTTTAATGTTTTTAGGGGAGATAAGTCAAAAATTGCTTTAATTTTGTATGGATCAATGTCAATTCCTCCTCGACTGACCATGAACCACAATAGCTTCCCGGACGTTACTTCGAAAGTGCACTTTTCAGGATTCAACTTCAATTGAAACTTCCTCAATCTCTCGAAAAGTTTTTCTCAATATGTCTACATGATCTTCTCCATCCTCCGTTTTAGCGATCATGTCATCGACGTATACTTCAACTTCCTTGTGCATCATATTGTGGAGTATGGCAAGCATTGCTCGTTAGTAAGTTGCCCCAACGTTTTTGAGACCAAAAGGCATGACCTTATAACAAAAGGTGCCTCAGGCTATGACGAATGTGGTCTTAACTTTATCTTCTTCCGCCATCAAAATCTGATTATATCCTAAAAATCCATCCATAAATGAGAACAGATGGCTTCAGGCAGTATTGTTCACCAAAACGTCGATGTGAGGCAATAGGAAGTTATCTTTTGGTGTTAGTTGATTCGGGTCTCGAAAATCCACACAAATTCTAACTTTCCCATTCTTTTTAAGTACTGGCACTATATTCGATACCCATTCTAAATAGTCTGAGACTTCAATGAAGCCTACTTCAAGAAACTTCTTAACTTCTTCCTTGATTTGAAGTAACAAGTCTGGTATAAAATGCCTTAACTTTTGCCTTTTAGGCCTAATATCCTCCCTAGTTGGCAATTTATGAACCACAATTGACGGGTCCAAACCAGGCCTGTCATCATATGACCATGCGAAAACGTCTAATCTGCCAGAAGCTTAATCAAAGCCTTTTTTTTTTTTTCTTTTCAGGCAATTCGCCCCCTAATTTTCAAGTTTTTAGGGTTCTCTTTTGTTCCCAGATCAACTACTTTAATGGGTTCCGGGGTTTCAATTCCTCCGTGTTCGAAGTTAAGCCAACTTTCCTACGTTCTAAGTTGATAATCGATATCATCCTCATCAACTAACCTAGTAGGGTTGGAGATGATATCGATATTTTCATTAATTACAGGTGCAAGATATCTCTGAACTTCATCACAATCATTGGATTTAAAAGACTTAAAATTATTGCAAGGGATAGAAAACCAATTTTTCAAGCTCGTTTCCTTAGCTAGAGCATCCTTTTTGGCAACATTTGGTTGTTGAACGTGATGGGGTTTTGGGAAAGAGTGCCTGATATGCGGGATCTCGATGACTGTATCATATTCCTTATTAATCTTTCTTCTTCTCATCACATTCTTCATTTTCGCCACTTCTGTGGGAGTAGGGGAATAACCTAAACCAAAGGTTCCTACTTGGGTTTCCTCCTCATCGCCCAGCATACAAACTTCCTCAAACATCTAGAGTCCCTAATCCTCCTCTCCTTCTTTCCCAATATACGGGATGGCCGTTTCTTTATATATGACATAGTCTTGCACTCCCATAACAATGACAAGTTGACCATTTGCTACAAACTTAATCCTCTGGTGTAGACTCGAGGGGATCGCACCTGCAGTGTGGATCCATGGTCTCCCAAGCAATAGATTGAATATTCTTGGGATATCCAAAACTTGAAAGGGTGTGATAAAAGTTTGTGGACCGATGGTAATCTCCAATTCGACTTCTTTTATAATTTCCCTTTTGGACCCATCAAATGCGCGAACTATAGTGGAGTTAAGCCTGATGCTTGATGGCTCTATCTCCAATAAATTCAAGGTGGTCAGGAGGCACACATTTAAGGAAGACCCATTGTCTATAAGCACCCAGGCAACAATCTTGCTGTTGCTTTTGACTACTATAAATGGAGCCTTGTTGTGTCGGCTGCCTTCTTCTCCCAGTTCTTTAGATGAGAAACTAATTTGGTTGCTTGCAAAGATAAAATTTATTACATGTCATAGGGCTTCCGCTGACACACATTCTGGAACTTTTACTTCCTTAAGTACCTTAAACAAAGCCTCGTGATGGATATCGGAGCTTATTAGTAAGCTCATAAGCGATATTTAAGCTGACATCTTGGCCAATTGTTCTACTACTTTGAACTCACTTGCTTTCATCAGCTTGGCCAGTGTTGACTTCTCATCGTCCTTTTTTCCTTCATCTTTCTTTGGGGGTGGCGTACTTCCCATTACGTTGGATCATAAATTCTTCCTGATCGAGTAAGCCTGCCAACCATGGCCATAGAAGCATGATTGATTGCTCGATAATCCAATGGAGTAGCTTTATATTCATCCATGGAAATTGGTAATTGAAAAGTATAACTCTTGGGCCTTAATGGAGCAACTTCTTCCTTATCATTCTTGCGCCACTCAATTTTGATGGATTTTGAGCCTCCTCCAATCATGCCTGCAAGTCCCTTGTCACTGGTTTTGGAAGTAAGCTTGTCTTCATCTTCAAATTCCGGACCCACCCTGTTGCAAGAGCGCAAGCATAGATTTGAGGTTCGATCCAGTAATCAACTAGGTATTGATATTTTCCTGATTCACCTAAGGTCCCGACACTTGGGTCCCCAGCCTAGTATCTCTCCCAAAGTTCTATTTGAGTGCTTTGCTTCCTTGGCTTTGGGATAAGCATCTCCATAATGTCCTCTTTCTTGATAACCCCATCTTGTAAAAGCTCGTAGATGGCTGGTTTGGTCTTAATCCGGTCTCTCAGATTGAGGTTAGGCAAATGTCCCATCTTTCGGAGATTCCAAGCTACTTGCTTTATGGTAATAGGTAATTCATCCAGATTTATTTTAGGCTCTGGAGCTTCATTGGTGATCATGTTGATGACAGACCCATGATTTGGCAAAGGATTGGTAGAAACGTTTGGGGGTTCAACAAAGTCTAATTGGATGATCTTTGCGTTAATGAGATCCTGGATCTTACTCCTGAGCCTCCAGCAATTGTTTGTGGAATGTCCCACTTGTCCAAGGTGATATTCGCATTACACTTCGGGATTATAATTCTTGGGTTTGTAATTTTCTTTGGGTACCTCAAAATTGATTAAATTATCGGCTCTTAACTTGGCCAAAACTTGACTGAGCGGGACTGGAATCCGAGTGAAATTTCGTTTGGTGAATCTAGGCGGCTAGTTCGAAACTGTTGTTTATAGGTTCTAATCGGGGCTAGTTGCTAGCATGAAAAGTTGAGCTGGTTTGGCTAAGCTCAAAGTGTTGACTACACTAACGGTCGAGTCTTTTCCTTTGTACGAGAGGTTTTTGGTGTGGGGATTTCTTTTCAGATTGCAGTTTTCTAACTGAGATGGCATTCTCAATTCTACGTCCAACCACTACCACTTCTAAAAAACTTGCTGACGCATGCCCCACAAGATGTGAAAAGAATGGTTCTTCAAAGGTATTGATAAAAGTGAAGGTCAGATCCCTTTCAAGCAACAGGGTGGTGATTCTTGTAGCCAAGGCTCTCTACCATTGGATATTCCTTGAAGGATTCATCTTTTTTCTTCTTCATATTACTTAGGTCCCAAACAGATGGCGCCATCTCAATATTGAACTTATATTGATTGAAAAATGCCCTCGCCAACTTATCCTAAGTATCCATTTCTCGGTGATCCAATTGGGTGTACCGGGCCAAGACTATCCTGGAAAGTTTGTACCATCAACTTGTCGAATTTGGCATACTGTCCCATCCGCCGTATGTACAATTTCGTATGCATATTGGGACAACTGGTCCCATCATATTTTTCAAATTTAGGTGCCTTGAACTTTTCAAGAAATGCTCCCTCTTCAAATTATGACAGACTTAAGATCGCAGATTGATCAAAACCATTGAACGTTTTCATTTTTTCGAACAGTTTCCTCTCCATCTCCTTAGCTTGAGCTTCTAGTTCTTTCCTAAGTTCAGCTGCATTGATCTCATGCGGCGACTCCTCGTTATCAATAGGCTGGGCATCAACTCCTTTATGTACCCCTGAGGATCCCTTTGGTGTCATAGGAGCTTTGAGTTGATCAAAATTCTGTGTTAAGACTTGTATCTGTTCGACGATCCTAAGCAACGTCTGTTCCATAGAGTGGAGTCTCTACTCAGCAAATTGGCAAGAGTGTTTTTGCCGAAGTTAACCATCTTCGCTCGAGATCTAGTGTTAATGGGACTCCGAATTTGTTTGGAAGCTATCTTTCAAGACCTGCATGGAAATCTCGAAAAAAACTTACCAATTGAGTAAAAAAAATCATTTTTTTAAAATCAATAAATTAATGAATGAACAACCCATACAAAGATGCAAGCACGCGCATGTAAATGGGGATGATGACTAAAAAATTTTTGGCAAATCTTAAAAACTTCATCGCAGTTGTATTTCTTCCAAAATAGGAGTCTAAAACCCCCATTATTACATCCGCTTTTAGTCTTTTCCTACTTTTCCTTCCCTTTTTTTTCTTTTTTTTTATTTTTTTAAACAGAAAAACATTACGTAGAGATCCCTAAACTAGCCTTCTTGCTTTGGTAGGACAGATAACTTTTTCTTCCAACATATGAATCTTCCTTCCGGTGTCTTCAGCTCTGCTTCTAGGGCTAAGATTTTGTTCCCTGCTTCTTGAAGTTTATTGGCTAGGCTTTGCTTTCTTTCTTGGAAGTCCCAATAGCATACTTCCAGGCGAGCTGACACGGTTTCCATGTAAGCAGCTAATTCCGAGTTGGGTTCAACTGGTGCTAGTTCAAGGACATTAGGGGCCTCATATTGGATGTCTTTGTGTTTTCTTTAACTGATTAGCTACACACCACCTAGTAGTCCTGTACTTCTTAGTTTCTTTATTTTCTGGCTCAACTTCATAAACGAGCTTGATTTCCCTGCTATCCCACAAGACTTTGACTTGGGCAACTTTAGCTTTCATCGTCGTAAGGGTCTTAGTTGAATCCAAGTAGTCGACTGTGACTCATTCTAATTCGGGCCTGATGGTGATATCTTGTAACATACTATATTACCTTATCACACTACAGGGGTAATAGCCCGTGCAACCTGTTATTCCAATTAAGGGCACTGCTAGATATTCCTTATAACCCAAAATAGCGACTGGATGCTTGAACCAATGAGCTTGCCACAGGTAATCTTCTGGTCTTATGTCTTCTAGAATCAAGATTATGTTCCAAGGGCTCATCATTTTCCAAATGGACTTGTTCAGTAAAAGACCGGATAAGATCATAATTAAGACGGATAAGGGTACCGTTAGCTAAATCTCGCCCATAGTACTTAGTGTGGCTAGCGAACCAAACCACCATCAGGTGCATGCTAGCTTTGAAGCTGCCTCGACCTTTAGATCTGATATAATTCAGACTCCTGATTTGTTCAGCCTATAGGGCAGGGACATATGACTTGCCAACTAGGTATTGTTCAATGAGCTCAACAACTTGAAAATGGATGAAAAGATTCCCATGAAGGAATAAGATGGTAGCGAAAGCAACAGTTATAAAGGCATTGACTCTGTTTTCTTCCCAAATATTAGTTGGGACATAAAAAGAACTTCACTTGCTTTCGAAATCCTCGGGGGTTCTAAACCAATCTATCAAGGTAGTCAACCTGATGCAGTACTCATTGCAATCTTTCATGGCATCTATTATTACCCCTCTTTTGACCCCTAGGAAGTCTGAAATGACACAAACTAGGCCACGAGTGAGTTCCAGCACGTAAATTCCCTCTGAGGTGGGCGGAGCTTGCAGCAGTTGGCGTATTCTTTGATGGTTGGACTTAGTACGTGCTGGCCCAAACGAAAGGCTACCTCTTCGAGCTCACATAAATGAGTAAGGGCCCGAAACATGGTAAAGGGAACCTAAACCTTTAGCAAGTTGAGGATTGGGCCAAGTCTGTCCTTAATAAATGACTGTTGTACTAGGTTGAAGCTGACCAACCATCGGTCCAATAAGAGCATGGGGTCCTTGAAAGTTTTCGCACGGTGATCTCTGATGAGACGAGCCCATAAACTAGTGTTGTTATTGGCGTTTGAACTTAAGGACATCATTTTCTGGGAATACACCAAAATTTGGGTTACAAAAAAGAAATAAGCCATACTAAATTTTTTTTTCATTTTTTTATTCTCTCTTTTTTTTAAAGACAACATAACTCCTTTAAAAAACAAACAAAGAAAAGAAAACATAGTCATCATCCCATGTTAATGCAAGACTTGGGTGGGTTTTAAAGGTTCCCCGAGTTTAGAGGATCATAAGTCCACACTAAACCGGAGTGGGAGGTCATTTCGTGAACTAGAGGGTGCAAAGCCACAGCCTCCGGATCCTACTTGTGACCTCCCTACCTAAGGTCCTAAGACAGCCTGGTTTTAACCGTATTTAACACACATTTTGAATAACTTATATTTACAGAAACTAATTTCTTTTTTTTTTTCTACATCACTTAAACAAAACATTAGTACAGCTATTTACAAATTACTAGCTATACGAATAATTTACAAAATGCATAGAAGGATAAACTTCAAATTCAAATTTTAAGTGGCTAGTCCTCTTAAAAAAATAATAGTCCCCAGTGGAGTCGTCAAGCTGTCAAGTCTGGATTTTTCATTTCTGGTTTAATTTTTTTTAATCCGATCCGTATTAAACCCAGGCCCAGTTTAATACGAACTCTCAACTAAGAATTAAAAGAAATTTAATTTTCGAAACATTTTTGGAGTCGCCACTAATTGGAATCGAGAAAAATAGTAAGTTATGATCAATGGGTTGGATGATCCTAACTTAGCTACTAGTCTGTGAAAATTGGATTTACAAACCAAACTTTGTAAACCAGAAATTTTGGATTGGGGGCTAATCTATTAAAACATTATGGTTACCACTTAAAATTCATAATTTAAAATTTATCCTTTAAATGCTCAAAAATCTGTAATATATTTATTTATATATATATTGACAAATTATAATACCCACAAATAATAAAAAAAAATTGATCATTATTCACATTAATATTTACAAATAAATAAAAATAACATTGATATTTACAATCATCTCGAAAGCTTACAATATTTATAATGAACAATGAATTAATTCAAGGTAGAAATAACAAACCAAAAAAGGTTTTTTTCATTTTTTATACCACCCCAGAGATGCCTATGTACCCGCTAATTGGGATCAGACAATACGTAGTTCTTTTATAAAATATTTTAATGTTTGGTTTATTTCATATTTTGAAATTCTTTTCGTTTTAAGTTTCTTTATTTTTTTTTAAATTTTTAAGAAAATCAAGAAATTTTCAATATGAACCTATAAGCTACCGAATTAATTTGTATTTAAATAAAATAAAATTTTTCTAAGTGACAAAACCTTTTCCATACATATTTCCATTTTTTTTGTTTAATCATTTTTCATTTTATGCATATATATAATATATATATATATTTGAGAGAAAACTTACATGTAGTAGTAGTAGTAGTGTAGTAAATAATAATAATTAATAATAATAATAATAATAATAATAATAATAATAATAATAATAATATTAACTGGATGGAGCAGGTCGGATCTCGGACTTGGGTCAGACTTAGGGCAGCTTCAGGTTAGATTCGGAGCGGGAAGGAACAGCCACAGTGGAGCGTCGCTGGCAACTTTCGAGAGGTTTTGGGCGGCTGGGATCGCCTTAGATGAGACTATTGAAGTAGGGAGTGTTTTGTATGATAGTTTGACTCAAAAAGTGGATAAGGTGGTGGTTTTGGGTTTCATAATGGCAACAATCGGTGGTAGTGGACTTCAAGCTAGCGATAAGGCTTCTAACATCAACTAAAGCTACCAATCGATAGCTTAACTTCCCTGGAACCCTTCTTCAATGATCAAAAGCTTTGAAAACAGCCAAAGAACTTCAAATTCAAAAAATTCCTTTTCGAACCAAAAAATCGAATTGTGGGAAGTGTTTGATTGTTTATTGATGATTGTTGATGCTTGAATAGTGGAATCCAAGTCCTCCTTATAGGACTCGAATTCATAGTGGGTAGCCGTCGTGGTTGGCGGTGGTGGTTGGATTCGTGCGAATCCGAGCTACTAGAGGGGGTTTGGTAATCAACGAACGGATTAGGCTTCTAGAATGAGGACAAGATTAATAGAAAACATGTTCTAGAAGCTCGAATTTAAATTTTCAAAAATTTGTTCTTCGCAAAATTCAGATCAAAAAATAAACACCAATTTATAAATGTTTAAGCTGGTTTTTAGTCTGGAATTACAGTGTTCCATACCCTCTTTTAGATCCCTCGATCAATTTGATGTAAGAACGGTTGAAACTGGGTCAAAAATGGCGTCAAAATAGACTCATCGCGTGTGGAAAATTGGCACCAAAGGAAGAAGAAGATGCATGTGCAAGCATACACGCCCTGCACGCGCCTGGCAAAAAAAAATTGGGAATCCTCTATCACGCAGATTCAAACCACCGGTTACTAGTGAGAATATGTATGTGTTTTACCATCAGGTCGTTGGCCTGTGCCTCAGTTGATTTATACATTTAGATTATATTTAAGGTCTTACAAAACTGAGTTTAATTAAATAAGTTAATTAATTAAATTGTTTAATTGAACCCATAATTAATTTATAATGAAAATTAATATTATTTGAAGCTCAAAACTTTGTAATAATTTTGAAAAAAAAAATTATTTTGTGGGCTTAAATAATAATAGTTTATTATAAATTAAACCTTTAAATGGGAAAAAATTTGGTGTCTATACCCCCGAAGAAGGATATTTCCTCCCTATTCTTGGTAAACCAAAAAAAGGATGAGTCCCTAAGAGACTATATCACTTAGTTCAACCAAGTAGACACGGAAGTAGATAGCTTTGACTTCAATCTTGTGATACAAGTAGCCATCCACAGAGTTCAAAAAAATGAGAGCCTTTTCCACTTTCTTGATAGAAACAAACCCAAAATTGATGGAAGAATTCCAAGAACAGGCCAACAAGTACATACGACGGGAGGATTTTATAACTGCTCGAAATGAAATGGAAAAATCCCAAAAGAAGCATCTATACAGTAAAAGCTCTAAAGGGTTAGTTCAAGATCTATTATGCCCTTCCGAAGAAAAACAAGGACAGGAATCCTCAGGTAAGAAACCACAAGGAAAATGGAGGTATTTCGAATCTAGTTTCCTTCCCCTAAGCAAACCAGTGGAAGACATCTTCCAAGAAATAAATAACTTTGGCATCCTGCCCAAACTGGCCAAGATGCGTGGTGACCTAGTAGAAGGGATGCAAGCAAGTATTGTGATTTAATCAAGATGTGGGGCAAAGCACTAATGACTGCTATCAACTTAAGATAACCTTGCAGGAAGCCCTCAAAAACGGATTCCTACAACAGTATTTGGCTTATCCAAATAACACTATCGAAAGACCCAACCAACGAAGAAGGAACGATTGTTACCAATACAATGATCACATGGACTAACACGTCGACAACACAACTCGTAGAATAGTCAATACCATTGTCGAGGACCACACTTGAGAAATCTCTCCTGATACTCCTAAAACAACAAAGAAAAAGAAGTGATGGTCATGCTAAAGTGAGAAAAACTGGATATGACTCTTGAGTTTATTGAAGTTGACTTAAATGATGTCAACACACCCTCCCCCACCAAGATGCCCTCATCATAAAAGCGAGAATAGCAGTTTTTGACATGAAGAAATTCCTAGTTAACAAAGGGAGTAGTGCAGAGATCATTTTCGACCATGCCTTTGATAAGCTCCAAGACGACAACATCCAGAAGAGGCTTAAGTGGTACAAACACAAGATCTTTGAATTCAAAAACTAGCTAATGAAGTTTGAGGAGTCGATACCTTACTGATGAAGTGGGGTAACAATAAACATAAAGACCATAACAAGGTAGAGTTCTTAGTGGTAGACTACCGGTTGCCATATAGCATGATCATATGCTGACCGACACTCCTCTTGTATAAAATGTGTTAATGATTATGCCTTAGACCAATTATTATATACATGTATAGAATAGGATAATTACATTTTGTTTAAAATAAAAGATTTTATTTTAAAATTCAATTTTAAAATAAAAAGTTAACAAATAATGTTGATTGTTAGCTACCAATTATAGATAATAAAAGGCATGAAAAATGCATGGTCACATTTCCTAAGATGGAAAAAGAAAGAACATGATACCATATCATATCATATATATAAAAAAAATATATATATATATATATTATTGCATGATCACATTTCCTATTATGGAAGAGGAAAGAACATGATAAAAATAAAAGATATCATATCTTGTTTCCCAATACAAGACAAGAGGGACATAATTTACATGATATTGCATATGTGTGTATATTATATATATGTCACGTTTTCATATAAAAAGATAAAGATATCTTTTCTTTCCTTGTGTAAGACACACAAATGGAGAGATTTTTTTTTCCCTTGTGTAAGACACACAAATAGAGAGATATTTTTTTACTCCTTGTTTAAGATGCAAAAATAGAGAGATATCTTTTTTACTCCTTATGTAAGACGCAAAGAATAGAGGGAGATATGTCTTTTTCTCTCCTCCTTGTGTGGGACACAAAAAGAGAGAAAAACTCTTATAGGCAGTTTGAGTATGAGGTGCTAGCATACTAGAATTTGTGTTTAGAATAGGATTCTTTCATGTTGATACTGGTAGAGGGTGTTGGCGAAAAAGCAACACTTGAGTCCGATGAGACCTAGTGCATTGCATGGAATTCGACACACCAAATCCAAACATATGGTTTTGAATATGTGAAATGAACATAAAAGGTTAGTCATTTTAACCCTCTTGTATCAATTTCCATGAAACGCATGGATCCTGGTGGGATTTCTTGAAGTGTTTTATTCTGCTGCAAATTCTTAAATCAAATTTTGATCTCAAGAAATCCCAACAGTGGTATCAGAGCCACTTATGATTTCATTAAATTGATTTCAAATATTATATGTATGGATGATATGTCTGAACATGACTGTTGAGGGTTTTTGTAACCTAATTTTATACCTGTTGCTAATTGTTTAAATGTTAAACGGACTTTCATGATGTGAATGAATTTGCAAAAGAAATCAATACGAATTATTGATTTATATATATGGATATAATTGATGAATTGTTGAGGGTTGAACAGATCCGATGTGATTAAATTAAATTGGATTTGTTATGTTTAATATGATTAAACATAGGGTTAATAGTTTGTTTGTTAAACAAATTTCATTTACATGTGATGCAAATGCAAAATAGTTTAAAGAATCAATATGAATTAATCATATATGGCAAATGTTTTAATTGTTGAACATATATGGTATAATCAGGGTAAAATAAATTTGTAAAAAAATTTTATAACGATTTTTTTAAGGATCTTATAAACCTATATTTGAATGCCTAAAGTTGTTGTGTTCGTGTTTCAAGGATTTTGTAAACCCAGATTTGGAAATTCGTTTTTCTTTTCAGGGCGCTACCCCTGAAACGCTGTAAAGGATGCTATGCCCTTGACCCCTGCTCACTAACTGGCCAGTAAGACCATCGTTGTTACAATTTGTAGCGCTTTCAAATTCATCAAAGGCAATAAAATTGCAAAATTAATAAGTCCTTGAATTTTAAAGACATGATATGTGATAACATGCTCTTGTCTGCTTTTGCATGAGATACATGCATGGTACATAACATGGTCCCTTATGACCTATATGATTGTCAGGTTTTATTCATTGATTTTATGGGTTGTAATTTCATAAAATGGACTGCGTGTCGTTTTTGTTTTGTTGTAATTTAATTCTACAATAGTGGTAGGATTTTATGTATCATATTTTCATTAGTAATAAAGACAAAGAGGTATAAATAAGACATTCCTTTATGTGACGACCTCACCATTGCTGGGTCTAGGCCTCCCCCACAAAGAGCTTATATATTTCTCCTACCCCAAGCATTGAGTCATGTTTGTAGACTCTGCGACTAGATCTCGGGACTTAGGTCCTCAATTGGTGAAAAGCGTTGCCTATATGGAAAATAAAAGGCCTTAGTCCTTAGATCAAGTTATGGAGTCTGCAGATAAGACTCGACACTTGGGGTAGGTGAACAATACCTCTTTATGGAGGCAACCAAAACCTTGCGGATGGTGGGGTCATCACATAAAAAAGCGCATTTTTATGTGATGACCTCACCATCTATTGGGTCTCAGCCGCCTCCATAAAGAGGTATTGTTCGCGTACCCCAGATATCGAGTCTTGTCCGCAAACTCCATGACTCGATCCCAGGACCTAGGATTTTTATTTGTCATACGGTAATGCCTCTCATCAATTGAGCTGACAACCTACCCTCAGTATCGTTGAGCTTAGCGGTATCGTAGACTACTCAGGTATTATTATCCTAGGCATGAGCATATCATCACTACGATGTACATGAATTGAACCCATGACCTAAGTCTTTTGCTTTCCTCAAAGGCAACACCTTTCACCAATTGAGTCAATTGGTTAGAGGCGTTGGACATATGGCAAATAAAAGGCTTAGGTCTTGGGATTGAGTCACGAAGTTTGCAGACAAGACTCGTTGCCTGGGGTGAGAGAACAATAACTCTTTGTGGGGGCAATAGAGACCCAGGGAATGGTGAGGTCATCACATAAGCTTGAGATATGCTTATGAAAGCATGTTTTGATGTTTGTTTATAAAAAGGATTTAATTCAAATATGATTAAATGTAACTAGAGCACAAACAATTTAAACAAACACTAGGACTTGCCCCTTATACCTTTAAAATTGGGATTAGTTTCTAAATGATTGTATTATATGTGTTGATATGGTTGTTTTAATATAGATGATAATTAATGATAGAAACTATTACCCTTGAGCTATAATTGTTGGTATGTTAATAAAAATTAAGAAATTGAAAACAAAAGAAAACTCAAAATTTGCAAGTGAATTTAACACTTTCAAGCCCAATAATACGATAACTGTAGCTATTGAAACCTAATGTTTTAAAAAAAAAAATTAAATGATTGTTTACAGCATAAGAAATTTCAAAAATGAACTTTTCTTAAGGGGGGAAGTTTGAAAATAAACCCGTTCAAGTTTTGAGGATGAAACTTATTTTAAGGGGAGAAGAGTGTAATCATCCAAAATTTATACATTTTGAAAATGATAATCATTAATTAAATAATGTAAAGTTTTTTGGAAATAAATTAAGAAAAATCATTCCAATTTTTTTTTGTTTTACAATATTAAAATACAACAATCTAATTGTTTAATAAGAATTTGAATTGTTAGCAATAAAATTTTACGATACAATTTTCCATAATTTTCGCAATCGATAATTGATAATAACTCAATAAAATAATGAGATAATTCAACTTCAACTATAATAAGATAATGGCAATTTGGACAAATATGCAAAGAACAAAAATGAGACATCTTCATTTCAATCTTCTATAGATTATCACGTTAATGAAAATTATAAAACATAATATCTTTAATGATTAAAGGATTATGAGTACTACCTATTTTATATGCACATTAATATATATATTCAGATAAGAATGTTTAACAAAGGAATCAAAATTTCTTTAAGGAATGAAAAATGATAACAAAACTTGAAATATAAAACGTAAGTTAGAATTTGAACTCTAGTAATCTAAATAAGTCAAGTAAAATTATTAATAGATAAAACTAAATAACTTGTCTTCACCAAATAATAAATAAATTAAATTGGATTTGAGATTTTATTATTTTAAACACTCCCTTTCTTGCCCAATTTGCTCTAAGTATCTTTTCAACAAATCAAATCTTTTATCTTCTATAAATTTAAATTAAATTTCCTTTCTTTTATTCTTAAATCTCTAAACTTTTGGAAGAGTCAATTTCTATGTTTAGTAAAATTGTATATTTCATATTTTAGCTTATTTCATAAAATTGGTTTATTCAATTCTTTAAAATTATCAAATTAGATCATTTTTCTTTTAATTTACAAATCACCACAATTCCTCAAATTCATTACCAAAATTTATAAAATGTCTTAAATTAGCCATTTTAACCCAGAATTCTATTTTTCTTTATTCTCATAAATTTTGAATTAAAATGCATATTTTAAAATATCAGTTTTGAATCCAAACTTAAACTAAATACCAAATTTTTACAAAATTAAATTCCTAAACTTGAGTTCCAATTCAAGCTCATGATTTATATGTTTTACATCTTGAAAATTATATCCCAATAATTTTCGGTACTTAAGAAAGTGATCTTAAAAGTTTAAATCAAACTCCTTTGCCCATAAATACCCTTAATTCTTTTGTTTTTATCCTATTTATTCTCTCTCTCTCTCTCTCTCTCTCTCTCTCGGCTGTCTCCTTTTCCTTTCTTTTTCTTCTCTTTCTTTCCACCGATTTCTTTTCTTCTTCTTCTTCTTCTTTTGCTCTCTTCCTCTTTTCTTTTTCTCTCAAATCCTACCCAAATTCTCCAGTTTGAAAGAGATTAAAAAAGAAAATGATGATGGAAAACATGAAAGAACATGAAGTTTATGATCATGGAAGTTTCAAAAGCTTAGAGAAAGTGGAAACAAAGAAGAATCAAGAGATTTATAATATTTAAAAGAGATAATTTTTCCTTTTTCCTTTGCTTTAGTTGTTATTTACTTTTTTTTAGTTGTTGTTTATGTTTGTATATGTTGGTTTAATGCTTAATACATGTTAGGTGGTGAAGAAGTAATGAATAGTAGATATAGGGTTTGATGGTGTTTGATGTTATGGGATGAATATAGAAGTATTAGAAACATGAAAACTAATTTATATAATGTTTACATGATGTTTTGATGGAAGTAAAATGTATAAAAATTGACGAAATGATGTAAAAAGAAGTTCATATGGTTTCATACACCTTGCCATGCAACAAGTATGGAAAGGTGTATGACTTTCTAGTCAAGCTATGCAAGGTTCCTGGTTTCATACACCCTGTCATACAACATGTATGGAAAGATGTATGTGTCACGTCCCAAGGGTACTCTAGTAGTAGTATACATGCCACTCATATATACTATTACCAGCTTACCACCAGAGGGTGACATATTTTCAAACAAACAGGATTTTTTAGTTGCATTGATAAGAAATGACAAATACATGTGAGTTATAAATTAGTAAAATTATCTACCATCACATGTCTTGAATATCAAAAAAATATTACAGACCATAATTCTATTCTATAAGTCTCCAAATACATAAGTTAGTAATTCAAATACTAACTAACTTATAACTAGGAATTAAAAGTAAATAAATTATCCTGACTTTTCTACAATCTTTTAGCTTACAAATTCTTACTGGAATCATGCTCTGAGAAGAAAAAGCCAGGGTTGAAGTATCAACCTAAAAGGTCTTTACGAGTGTGAGCGAAACCACGGGATTAATGAATAACCAAACATATTACACAACAAATAAGTTTATTAGCAAATCATATGTAATGCAACAATCAAGCATATGCACAAATACAAGCTTAGATGATCTAGAATCCAAACAAGAGAAAGATTTTGACCCTCTTTTTAGGGTTAAAGTACATTTACTTAATGACCCACTTGCTTAGAAGAGACTAAGCACATAGGAAAATCAATGATTTCTTGTTTTAGGATTATCACTTTAATTTTAGAATATTTTAACTGATTTTTTACTACATCATACCTTAGAAACTCCCTAAGTATTAGTAATTTCAAAGTGATACCACGAGTGGTGTCCTTATTGCCACTTAGTTCTCTGTGGAATCGACAGAATGGAGAAAATCTTGGAAGAACTAATATTTTAGAAAAACCAAGCATCAGAGAACCAAAATACTAATATGTAGCAGTCTATTACCCGTTTAGAATGTGCAATAATACAGGTCATGTAATGCATGACTGTTTTAATTATAAAGTCAATAATTTTTAGTTTGGTTTATGGTGATCATAAATTATACACACAACATATAACATGCTTTTCAAATCATCAAATAATTTGTATTATCTCTTTTTATTATATTGGTTTGCCAACCAAACAAACAGCTCACAATAGATACTCAGTAATTTCCACAACAACCACATTATTATCTTTACATTATATATGCCATTAGTTACAAACACAAACAATATAATAAATCTAAGTCACTCACTTGCTCATTTTGCTTAATTGTAATAGTCAATTAGGAAATCCTCGACAGTATCAAGATCACCTATTGAGGTGAATAAAAATATCCATCAATACAATATAGATTATGTATCTAAACTCCTATAAGTGCCTAAGTATCCTATATTGACATTTGATTTAATATTTATTTTCATGTTGCTTGTCTTGATCTTTATTAGATTTTGATATTTTTATCGGGCAGTTATAGAGTTTGTATTTTGTAAGTCAGTATTTTATCATTACTATTACTTTTATACTATTTTATAGTTTGACTCATTATGGTAACTAATATTTATTTTCTATTATTTATTTTCATCATGTTTCTCTTAACCTTTGTTCATGTTATTATTTGTTATTTATGGGTATAACATTATCTTTAATTATAGCTTATTTACATGTCCATTCTTGTATATATATATACCTATGTAATACAATTATCATAATTTTAATCTTTTTATTATACATAAGTACTTATTTGTAGTAGTTACTAAATTTTATCTCTAAATCAATTATTAAACAAAACAATTTTTTATATTTATTAATTTATTTATCTCATTTTCTGTTATTCTTCTTCTTCTTATATATAAATATGAACGAAACATATTCCCAAGGGAAATTTACACGTATGCCTGCATAAATGCCGCAGCGTTAAACTTTAGTTTGTTGGCATTCGTGTAAATTTTATATGTTATTTATTTTAAGGTACACTGGCTTCTAAAGCCACCAGTGTTATAACGTACGTGCGCCAGTGTAGGAGTTCTACGCCTGCTAGCGTTCATTAGTTTTACGTAAAAAATAAAAATTTACGCAGCTTCTATTTCAGTGCATGCCAACTTAACACCGCTGGTCTATCTACATACGTTGCCGACATTAGCTAAGTATACCATCAATGTAGTCACTATTCATCTTCTTCCTTGATTTTCTTTGTTTCAAAACTTACATTTCTTATTTTATATGTGCATTATACTTTTATTTAAACTGCTTATAAGTGTTTTTCAATGTTCCACAAGTATTTTTCGTGACACAACAACACATATATGATCTTATAATCCTCATACTATATGATTTCCTAGCTACTATATGTATTCAATTGATAAAATAAGGTTTAAAGTTAAATATTACCTTATTTGAGGCTGCTAGAGTGATGTTCAATCCTTCCTAAGACTTGGAACAAACCTAAGTTATTAAGAAATTTTGCGTAAGATAATGTTCAACACTTATTGATGTTAAAACGAATTTAACTTACCTTGTTTGCCCCCTTTCCTGAGCTTTGTTTGGTGCCTTAATGAAGTTGTTTTAAAGTTTGTTTGTGTGTGTCTTTGGTCGCTGTTTTGAGTTGTTTGTTGTTGTTGTTTTATGTAAGTTATTGGCTTTGTTTGTAGTTCATCGTGTGTGTGTATATATAACCATTAAAAGGCAGCAACTTGCAAACAGATTTCCGGCCAAGTGAAGCAATTTTTCCCTACCGAATGTCCTCTTGATTTGCATGAGTTCAAGTGCATTAATTGAGTTGTGAAGTTGATTAAATTTGATTGGCTTTTACATATTTTTCCTTGACTTTTATTGATCTTTTTTACTCATCTTTTCTCAAAATTTCTACTGGGAAGAATCAAGAAGATCTCAGCCATGTATCTTGAACAATTTGCACTGTATATGCACAGTATTTATCATTATATTATTTAACTTAGTTTTAGGGTAATTTATTAAGTTAAACGGGTATAATTATATTGATTATTTGAGAGTTTTGTCTCCAAAAATTTATTTAATGTTTCTATAAATTTTCTATATTATCTTCCAGTTCATATTTAAGTTTAAAGTTTGTGCAATTAATTGTTTTTGGGATTTTATCTCTCACAATTAGGTTTTCCAAGCTTAATAGGCTAATTTTCGTTTTAACCTCTAAGAGCTTTAAAATTTTCTAACTAGAAAAATGGTGTGATCCATATATTTATTTGGAATTTAGATTGTTGGTTATAGATCTGTTTTTGTTCTTATTATGTATTTGTAACCCTAACGGTTCATCCTTAAATTATCGTTTTCTAGTTATAAGCTTTATTGTTTATTTACTCTTTCATGTATTTGAAATCATATCTAAATTATTTATATATCTTGAGTTTTTGTTATCGGCTATGAAATCTTATCTTTAGTATTTGTTACTATCTAGAGAGCTTTATTTTAGGGTTTAAAGATATAAATAGATTCATTACTACTTATGATTTTATTATAAGGTCTTTGTTGAGTCCTACACTAACATTCTATTTTTATTTTTGTATTTCTATCTATTTTATACTAGTATGAAAAATCTCGGGTTTTATAGTATGACTTTCTGTTCAAGCTGTGCAAGGTTCGTAGTTTCATACAGCTTACCATGCTGCATGTATAGAAGGTGTATAACTTTATGTTCAAGCTGTGTAAGGTTCTCGAGTTCATACACTTTATCATACAACATGTATAGGAAAGTGTATGGCTTTCTATTTAAGATTTACAAGATTTCTAAGTTCATACAGCATGTATGGAAAGGTGTATGGTTTTCTAGTTTTGTTTTAAATTGATACAACTTTCCATACATGCCCATGTGGTTCATACATCTTGTCATACACCCTGTATGAACATCCCTTGTCCTGAAAAAAAAAAAAAAAAAGATAAAATGAAATAGATAAATAATAGATATTGTGATATATTGGTTTTCATAATTAGACATTAATTGCAAGGATTGATGAATTTAGAATTGAGTTAAGTTAACATGATTTTCAAGGCTAAAATAGCTTATGTAAAGAACTTAAGTCCAAGTTGGTTTAATGAGCTAAAATAAACTAGATTGATTAAGTGTATTCAACTTAGCTAAGATTAAATTAACATAGACTTAAATGTATATAAAATGAACTTAGTTAATAAACTTAGACTCTTTTTAGTTTAATAAATCATGATGAGTTAAAATGAGCTAGCTTAATTCAAAATCATATATAGTCTCAATGAGATGAATGAACACAATTTAGTAACTAAACTAGGCTTAACGTGGAATTTGGATATAAAGTAAATTAATTAATAGATTTAATCTAATATAACTTGAAGAACTAAAGAAGCTAAAATGAAAATGTTTTAAAATATGATTTAACTTGATTAAGTCATCATATATATAATATATATATAATGAGATAAATTAAAGATTAGTGAATATGATTTAATAATTGGATTTAGTAAATAAGCTAATCGCGAACCTACTAGTAAATGAATTAGATTAATTGTAATGTAATAGACTTAAGTAATATAGAATATGTTGTTTCAAATGTGTTTTCACTATGAAAAGGTATTTTTGATATGAATGACATGATGATGTTTCTTTAATGAATGAATCATAAACAAAGAGAAAAGAAATACTTTGAAAGACAATGGAGAACTGTCCGTATCTTGGTAGGGTGTCTTCACAACCATGGCGGGTTCCTATTTAGTGTCTGGTCAAATAGGATCTTAAAATAGATTTAACTTCTCGAATAGATGTTTGTTTTGATATATTCTCTATAATAGCCTTATCCAATATTCTATTTATATTTGGATTTCATATATGAAGGATGATGGTGATTTGATGTTGTTGATGATTGTTAATGATTGGATGTTGGTAGGGATAATGATTGGGTTCCTAGAAGATTTCTATGGCTTAGCTTAGATGTCAGGCGGGTAACATTGACCCTATTATCTTGTTTGTGCATGTAATGTAGTTGCATCTAAAGTTAAGATAAACATAATTGAATGTACATGGGGATTAGGTATTCAATAGTCGTTTGGTGATTGTTTGATTGATAAATTACGAATATAAAATTGATCACCCATTGTTTATAATAATTGAGTAGTTGTGGTGAATTAATGTTTATAAATCGATTGGTCACCTTAATAAAAGGACCTGATACTATTTGGCCATTTAATTAAATGAACATACACTGCATGACATCATACTTGCATTAGCATGGTGTTTACATCATGTATTGATATTCCAATTTTTGTAATAGCGCTTTTAAGAGTCCATGAATCTAGTTAGAGCTACTATAGGGTTGTTGGCTTCATGGGAACTAAGCAGGCACCAAAGGACATTGCCCGTGTTAGAGTAGGCTATAGGGATTAATACTTAGAGAGGTTCTATGGTTTTAAGGGAAGTAGATGATATATTAGCAATTTAAATGTCTTAATCTATGCACAAAACGAGTTCAAGATGAAGTCTTCACTCCTTAGCTTTATTTAAGGAGAAGCAGAAGCTATGTTTGATAAAAAGAGTTAAAAAAAAAAAATCTTCCCTCCTTAGCTATGTTTGAGGAGAAGTTAGAGGTTATTTTTCAATAAAATGTATTTCAAATTGAAATCCTCCCTCCTTAGTTATATCTAAGGGGCAGCTAGAGGTTACGTTTGTTATATAAAATGATTTTGTGTTGAGAAAGTTATAGATTGAATGCTCTAAATTGAGAAAGCACTCCATTCCTTGGTCCTTTGTTCATAGTTCTACTGGGCTTGAATGACTTGAGTTAATCCTTCAACCCCCAAGAGAGGTATAAATCTCCATTGGCTTGGATTCTAGTCATCCAAACTGTGCATATCATATATTTGAGTATGGCATTGCATATGTCTGGTATTTGTTTGTTGTGTGTTTTGGTCTTGTTATTCACTAAGCTATAAAGAAGCTTATGACCCATAGTTTTGAGCAGGTGTATTTCAGACCAAAAATGGTCTAAGAGAGTGTGAAGACCTTAGAGATATGAAGATTAGCTTAGAATGTAATTCATATGCTTTATATTTAAGTTAGAAACTTTTGTATTGTATGAAATAAGCTTAGAAGAAGAATTAGAGATTTTTTGGAATAGTTTGAATTTTGAAAAATGTATATGATATATTCTATTTTATTGTTTAGTGGGGGATACCGACTCTCTACGGTTCTAAAAGACCATAGGGATCTGTATTTTTTTATTTATTAAAATGATTTTATGAAATCAAAAGTTGTTTAGCAAACATTAAGTGGAGTTTTGCAAAACTCTGACTTGCAAAACAGTTCTCATATCTTGGATGCATACTTAATTTGATTACTTTAGGTTAATCCTCTTAGGCACCCCTTTTAAGGCTGTCACTCCCCGAAGAGTACCGTAAATATGGCAGTCTGCCGTACACAATATTAAAGCCTAGGAATAACCGTCTCAGTCACGCGAAGGCTTCCATACTATGTACAAGGAGTCTAACACATGGAGGAGACACATCGGAGTGATACATTTTATATTGATACAACTTGATTAACAATGTAAAGGAAATACAATTCATTATACTTCGATTTACAATTCATCAAAAGATTTCACTACATAAAACTATTACAAAGCAATTCACAAGACCTAACCAATATCTTCAAGTACTTTTACTTCCTGCAGAAATTCCGAAGTCATACTCGGCTCCAACCATCTCGGTCCCCACGTAGCATTCTTGAGATAACCTATTTATTCAAACATCTATTGGGTTATAAGCTACACTAGCTTACTGAGAATTCACTTAATTTCGTACCAATACAAGTAAGTTATAAATCATCCATATGCTATGCATCAACAAACACATAAGCAGACAATTATGTATGGGTATCCAGAACCCGTACACAGAATGGACTTATGCCCTCCATATCTAGGTTAGGGATGGTATTAAAAGTCTACACGTTCGCTGCTAGTCTCCAAGCCCCCCAGGCTCATAGTACTCGACTCGGCTAAGCTCATACATGGGATGCATCCCCGGTGCGTCTTAGTTCTCTATGAATGAACTTTGATACCGGGTCTCATTCTCCAAATGAGTCCTTGGACCATACCGATCGACCTGCGTAAGAGTAGCATGCTACCAAATCCAACTTGTCCGATGCGATGCATGACCAATTTATTTTTGCTTAGGTCAAATTATTCATACATTCTTTAGAGTGGCCAACCAATATCATACACATAACAGAAATAATATGAACAATGCAATTATCCAATCGAATCATGGTTTCGATCTGCTTTAGTATTATTTGGCATACATACATCAAAGTCTCATCGACTATCCCATCCCCATTCATATCGGCTTTTTATCTTATATATTCTAATGTAATGCTAGCTACAAGCATAAACAAGGTAAAAAAATAAGAGGAAAACTCACATCTACATTAGACTCCGGTCTTTTAATCGTAATAGTCGGGTGGCAACGAATCCTCAAAAGCAAAGTCACCTAAGGAAAGAAATACCCAAATGAGTATTTCAACTCAAAACTAATCCACTGTATCTCATATAAACTATCAAATTCGTAATTCTCGTTCTAAGCGGGAATTCCAATTTAAAACAGCTATAACTTTGCCATTTTAACTCGGAATTTAGCAAATTATATATCGATTTCTATCTACTTCGAAATATCTATATAATTCTACTATCATATTTAAGTTTTGAAAACTTTGAAGATTCGAAAAGATCTGATCAGTTCAGATCAGTAGCGAAAACAATTCTAGAAAATTGATTTTATGAAAGTTCATGAAGTTTTTACTATCCAAAACAAGCATACATGCAATATGAGCAGGTTACTAACATAAATGATATGTCTTGAGATATATATATATATATATATATATACATGTTCTTGATGATATTTAATAAAATAAATTTTTAGAAAACTTTTTCTTTACAAGACTTTATAAAAAATCAACTTAGAAAGGCTAGTCTTGTATTCTTGACAATCCCCGCTTGTTTTTAGAAAAATTCCTTAATAAAGTTTATTTATTCTTGTTAAAATTAATCCTTCATTATGTATATTCCTTAAGGCCTTTGTTTTTCAATAAAAATTCCCATTTTACACTTTGTAAACATGTTTTTAAATATGGTTCATCCCAAAATCTGAATTTTGTAAAAATTGTTTTTGTGGTGATTCCTTTAAGTAAAAATCATTTGATACTTAGAAAATTAAGGCTCAACCATACCTAGTCACTAAGGACTTCTTTTCTTTAATAAAACTTTTATTTTGAGTTTGGAAAGTAAGTGTTTTCATGACATTACACCATTATTACGAATTTCTTAAAATGACAAGCAACTCAAATTTTCCTACTTTACTTCTACTCCTTGTTCTACATATTTTTCTTAGAAAATCCCATCTTAACTTATAAAAATCATTGCTTGATGATAACTATGACCTATACTCTTCATTTTTCATATAAAACACAAGTTTTGGAGTTGATAAAAGGGCTTTTAAGGCATGGTCTTGAAACCATCCGAATTTACAAAAAGTCAGGATAAACTCAAATTTTATATTTTGTAATCTCTTCCTATTTTGAGAATCCCTATTAGTAGATCTACCATTTACTTATCAAAAATATCTCCTATTGATACCTATTCCATACGCCTTTTATTTTTTAAACAAATCCTTCATTTTGGTGTTGAAAAATGGGTTTTCAAAATTGGTCTTGGTTGAGATCCGAATTTACAACATTTGTTTTTGCATATATCTTTTGATAAAATCCATCTAAATTTATGAAAACTCATCCCTTGCATATCCTATTTTAAGAGCCTTCCATATCTTGAATAAAAATTTCATTTTTGAGTTGGAAAACATGTTTTTAAACTAGGCCTTTGCCTAAATCCAAAAATAGAATTTTCGTTTTGAAAAATAATCTTTGGAAATCAACTTTGAACCATATAAAATGAAGTCTTCATGATATATACCCATTAAACTTTCATTATTTCAAGTAAAACTTCTATTTTGACTCTTAGAAAGTGGTTTTTAAATGTGGGTCTTACCTAGATACGAATTTCACCATTTTTGTTTGAGTTCAAAACCAAGATCTACACTTTCTATGAACATAAATATAAAAGAAATCCATGGTAGAAAACTATAAACTCATAGATCTAAATATAAACATAATCAAAGTTACATAAAAGTTAGATCTACAAAATATAACTACTTCGAGCAAGAAAATAATAATAATAATACAAGAGGATAATCATGGATAAGAGGAGTGTTTCATTTTGGCATCATCATCCTTAGCTTTTAAGCTTATGGAAAGTCATTTGATGCATGAAACTTTCACTATACTTTATCTACATCAACTATGGAAGTTTTGGACAAGAGTTTTATTAAAGGATCTTGAAGAAATATGTGTGGGAGCTCAAATATAGAATAGGAGCAGCAAGCTTCTCTTGTAAGAACAAGAGAAAATGAAGAGAGAAAGAGAGGAAAAATAGAGAGGAAAAGTGTAAAGAATGACAAAGGTTTAATGTGTGAATGAGAGAGAATAATAGAAGGAGTTTTAAGACACTTAAATGAGATAAAAAAAAAAAAAGAAAAGAAAATGGCAGCTTGTTATTTCCCTTGGCTGGCGTGAATTTTGGGAGGAGAGAGGGAGGGAATTTGGTTAGTTTTTAACTTGAAATTGTAATGTGTAATTAATGGTATGTGTAGCTTCTTGAAGAAGGATTGAAAGAGGATTATTTTAATTAATTTTGAAGGGTTCAAAGGACAAAAGGCAGCCAAAAGAAGGTCAAAAATTTGCCATGAAGTGATGAGTGAAGTGTAGAAAGATTGAAGTGAAAAAGAAGTGATGTGTAAAAAGTCTACTATAAGTTTGTAAGAGTACTTTCTTAATAAATAAAATAAAAATAAGAAAAAAAGAAAATATATTTCAAATTTTTGTAGCAGATTTTTCATCATTAAAATAAGATAATTGATAAATTTATTTTAATAAATTATCAAATAAGTTACCGGTATGATCAAAATACGCGAATATGAGCTATAAATGATATTTTTATAACCCGAAAAATTTTTAAAAGTTATTTTATGAAAATAAAAATATTTTCTAAATATTAAATTAATTTATTTTATTTTAGTATCGGGTCTTAAACAGAAACTGATCCCGTAAAAACCCAAAACGAACTAAATTTTAAAAAACAGAGTTTTCTATGATATATAAATATTTATCTAAAAATATAAGGGTTTATAAGAATAGTAAAATTGTGTAATGAATAGTAGTAAATAGTGCAAAAAACTAGTTAATTACCGGTAGTAAAGAAATACGAATATAATCACAAAATCAAATATTTCTAGTTATCAAAAAATTATAAAATTGATATTTTTGAAATCCTCATGAAAACATGAGTCTAACGGTATTAATGGTATATTTTTTATATCTCAAGCCCCGAGACACGCTTTTCAAAGTCTGTATCCGAACGGGTTCAAAATAGGTCAAAAATTTACCAATCTGATATTTTTAAGCGACCTTATATTACTACGAGCTACTCTACGCCTCGTCCTCTAGGACTAAGAACGCGAGATTGCTGGACTAAAACTATTATATTCCACTTAGGGTTCCAGGGTGATTTTCCGGTTTAGATCTTTACCAATTTGGAAACTAGGGGTTTATGTTTATACAACACATTTAGTTTGAGAATTTTATTTTAAATTTTATTTTTGTAAGTATTTAATATCTCTTAATATTTTCGGAATTCTTGAATTGAGTTTTATTTCTGAAAGTTTACCGTTATTTACTTTTTAATAATTTGTTTTTGGTTTCTATATTACCCGACTTTACAAGTCAGAGTTAAGTATAGAATTTGTCATACGTAGTGGTTTTGAATTTATAGACTGTTGAGTTCTTATTTTATTTTTAAGGATTCTTATTTTATCAAGATTAAGAAATTTCTGGATTCATTACTAGTCGAAGTTTGGTTTTAATTTGGAGTCATTTTTAGAGTTTATTTTCAATGTTTATTTTGGAATTATTTACTGAAATTTTCCGGGCTTATAAGGGCATGACAACAACTAACATTCAGATGCCAAACATACCTCAGGGTATGACATCTAGATGTTAACATGATTAAAAGACTTTTCACATGAAAAGTTGTTGGACTTGAATTGCATATTTGATTGAATGAAGAGAGAGAGAGAGAGAGAGAGAGAGAGAGAAAGGGAAAGAGATTAGCTTTAAATTGAGTCTAAGCGAATTTGTTGGTTAGTAGTCCTAAGTAGTAGAATTTTGAAGAAGTATTAACCTTATAGAGTTTATGGATTAGCTTTAAATTGAGTCTAAGCGAATTTGTTGGTTAGTAGTCCTAAGTAGTAGAATTTTGAAGAAGTATTAACCTTATAGAGTTTATGGTTTGATTATTTTCTTAATGACAAATAAATGCTTAAGTTTGGGGGAGTATGATAAGTGTAAATTAACCCTTACTTATGAATGATATTTCGGGCACAATTTGATGTATTGGAAGAATGGAATTTCATACTTAATTTATTTTATTTGTGATTTCAAGGAAGGTTATTTGAGTTTAAGAGGAGAATTAGAAAAGTTTCATGAAATTTTGATGAAGTTTCATTAAAGTTTGAAATGTTGTAAAGTACATCAATAGTGCATGAGGTCGTGCAAAAGCCACTTTGGGTATGGGGTAAATTACATTGGAGTATCACCATATTTTGGAATAAGTTCAATTGAGGTTACAACGTTTCAAGTAGCACATTTGACGTCACAATATTTAGGGAATTGAGGTCATCGTTGACATATGTCACAATGTAGCAAATCTTATGAGTTTAAATTAAAATTTTTTCCTGTTGATACGTGTCAATGGTAACCTCAATTGACTCACTTTTCTAAATATTGTGACCTTAAATGAATTACTCGAAACATTGTGACGTCAAATGAACTTACCCTAAAACGTAGTTATCTTTATAATTTACCTCTTTGAGTATGTGATCACCTGATTTGGTTGTGCATTGAGATTTTGGAAGATAGAGAGGTATACGACCTAATATCTAAGCTAATGCATAAGTCATGCACTACCAAAGTTGAAGAAATTTTGATCAAAGGGGTACATGATAAGTACACAAGCTTGTACGTGGGTCATGTAGAATTAATATAAGTGCAAGTGCTTTTTAAAGTTGATATAATATAAGATGTGCCTAGTCATGTGAGTTTAAAAAGATTTAAAATATAAGTTCATTTATAGATAAAGAAAGAAGATGAAGGAAACTCAACTTTTGTCAAATCTAGTCTTTCAAGAGAGAGAAACACACAAGAGCAAGTTGAAGGATTTTAAGGATGACAAGAAGTTTGCAAGATCATAATTTAAAAGGGAGTTCCTAATTATATTTTCTATGTTTTTCTATATCTCTTGTATTTTGAATGATTTATTTATGGAGCAGAGAATCGGTCTAGATTTTGATAAACCATAAAATTGTTATATAATTGAGATTGTTTTTATTTAATAGATTATTAGTTCGTTAAGTCTAGTTATGTGTATGTTAGTTCATGAATGGATTTCGATTTAGTTAAATGAGAAATTATAGATTCAATAGATCTTCATAATCAAAGAAATTTGTATTTGTGGATCTTTTGCATTAGATCAAAGCTCAAGGCTGGTTTAGATGTAATAGTAGATTCTTTAAACATTAATTGTTATTAATTGGGAAAAGATTCCAATTAGTTAATCTAAGTTAAGGATTAATAATCTCGAAAGATATATTAATCTAATTTAGGAATTCGACAACTCAAGAAATTAATTATTTTTTAAGAAATAACATGGTAAATTTTAGTGGTAATTTACAATCTACATAGTCTTGTAAATGGATTTATTTAAATTGATATTAACTTATGGTTGTGAGTTTGGTGAATTGAATTTAGTACATAATAGAATTAATAGTCTGATATAATTTATTAAAATAATTAGAAATTATAGATAATATAGTAGAGATAGAATGAATATTAGTACTTGAAAGATTTTTTTAGTAACAATACATGATATTTAATTCCTAGGTATGTTTGCCTTTAAAGTGATCTTAGGGCTCAGAAAATGATCATGAGCATTACACCACTCTCTTGGTCTATTACCATTGTACGCACTACGATCAATCGGAACAATGTAACACTCGACTAGTCATAAATCTCTATTACATTTGTTCAACTCCACTGGGCTTAGGTTGTTCACAATGTAGCTTATTCCTTAGACAAATCTATGTTATTAGAATTTTTTCCTCCACGAATGATTTGGCTCTTGGCTTAAAAAGCCCTTTCTTACAATTACTCTATTTGTTATTTCTACACAAAAAAGAGTAATATGAATAATCGTTCATGGATGGATTTAGATAGGGGGGTTTCTCAAACTCGGCCTAATCTAACTAAGACAACAAACGACCTAGACATACCCCTGTTGATCCTCCACTATGCATTTGGTTGTGCTTAACTCATCTAACAATGCTCAAAAAAACCGATTGGACTAATAGTGTTGCATTTCCACCTAGTAAAAGGCTCTCACCTGGATGACCAGCTGGCTAATCTACATATGATTTAAGATCATGGGATAGTGGCTTCTTAGTCATTATCCAAAGCCACTATCCCACGAACGACCACAAGCCTCTACTATATCTACAATTTAATAATTGTTACAAGTAATCACCAACTTTTGGCACCTACAAGAGAGGTATTCATAGTGATAGCCTTTACGTGTTATTTCAATTACTTTCTATTGAATTTGTTATTAACTTGATCATTAGAGTGGTCGTACCGGGTAACTCCTCGTGTTTATTGTCCCTTTGCTATTTTTGTATAATCTAAGATCTAAATTCAAGATACTCTACTAGCAAAGCTAAGACATCAACAATGGTAAAATATATAAGATACCGAAATTATCTCATTTCTCTTAATAATACAGATGATTGTCTAATTAATTATTAAAGTAGATAAATTCAACCTTATTCGGCTAATTCTTTGGAATAAAGTTTTAGGATTTCTTTCTTAAATTACATCACCTCTAATCTTTTGAAAGCATGGATTAAAAACTGCACAATTATAATTATTTAAAGTAAGTATCATTTTGTGTAAATATCATTTATTTTGAATTCCTTATATAGTCTCTCCAATGAAAATTCCTTTCTAATTTATAAAGAGATTTCCTTATAACTTTAAATGTAAGTATAATTAAATTGCAATTAAAATAAAATTTTAAAAAATTATCATAGTATAATTTTCTAGTGCATTTTCAAAAAAGAAGTCAAAGTTGAGAATACTAGATCAAACACCCCCGCATTTTCAAGTGGTGCTTACGTTACATGACCACGTTCTAAGCCATTTCAAGATATCAAAATGGGATTTTTGAGCGGTTGTTGATGGCATGCCCCAATACATGGTCATAGGGGTCAAAGTGCTTTCGTAACCTGTTTCCATGTCTATTTTTAGTTTCTTATTTTGGTAGTTCTTAACTTCTATGTTCCATATTTGCTTTTACCTAACTTGTGAGAGTACATAAGAGATCTTAGGTCATATTAACATTAGTTTTAGCCAACTTTTGAATCCTTTGTGATCAAATTACACTCATGAATAATATTGAGCTTGTTTCTCAATATTTTTCCTTATTGTTTTGTTCAATTGTGTGTCATATCGGCTAATTAGAACAATTGCTTCAATCTTTTCTTTGGTGCTTAATATCTAAGGATAGATCGTTCATATCTTCTAATTTTAGTTTTATATATCTAAAAAACTCAAAAACATATTACAAATCCCTAAACCTATGAAATACGTAGATTCTTGAATTCGTATCATATTCAAGTTTAAATTATGAGATTAATATTTGTTGAACTGGTAAGTTCAAAGTGAATTTTGATGAGGAAATGCATTAGACAATTACTCACTCGCAGGAGCCAAGTTACACTTAATAGACCAGATGTGTTTGTGAAAGGATGTGTTCTTTTCTTGTTTTTTTTTTTTTTTTTTTGGTTATTGTAAGGTGTTGAATTTATTTGTGTTTATAAAGTTATAGAACCTAACTGTACTATAGCTAACATTCGGACACCAAACATGCCTCAAGGTATGGCATCTAAATGCTAACTTGATGAGAAGTTTTCACATAAAAAGTCATTGGAGTTGAATGGTGTATTTGATTGAAAGAGATGTGAGCTTTAAATTGAGTCTAAGTGAAACTGTGGTTTGTAGTCTTAATTAGTAGAATTTTGAAGAAGTATTATTAACCTTTTGAATTTATGGTTTGATTATTTACCTGAGGATAAATAAATGCTTAAGTATAGAGGAATATGATGAGTGTAAATTACCCCTTATTTATGAAGGATGTTTTAGGCATAATTTTATATATTTGAAGAGTATAATTTAGTACTTAATTTATTGTATTTGTGATTTCAAAGAAGGTTATTTGACTTTAAAAGGAGAATTAGAACAAGTTTCATGAAGTTTCGTCAAAGTTTGAAAAGTTGTAAAGTTCATCAACAGTGCATGAGGTCGTGCAAAAGCCATTTTGAGTATGGGGTAAATTACACCAAAATATCATAACATTTTGGTTAAGTTCATTTAAGGCCACAATGTTTTGAGTGGCTCATTTGAGGTTACAATGTTTAGAGAAATTGATCAATTGAAGTCATCATTGACATATTTCACAATATGGCGGATCTTATGAGTTTAAATAAAATTTTTCTCTTATTAACACGTGTCAATGATAACCTCAATTGACCTACTTCTCTAAACGTCGTGACCTCAATAAACCACTCAAAACGTTGTAACCTCAAATGAACTTACCCCCAAATGTTGTGACTTCTAATGTAATTTAGCTTTTTGAGTATGTGACCACCTAAATTGGTCATGAATTGAGATTTTGGAAGATAGAGAGATACACGACCTAATATCTAAGCCAATGCATAGGCAATACCAAAGTTGAAGAAAGTTTGGTCAAAGAGGTACATGATAAGTATATGAGCTTATGCGTGGGTCATGCAGAGTCAATATAAGTGTGAGTTTTTTTA
Organism: Combretum micranthum; assembly: GCA_024138025.1. NCBI lineage: Eukaryota > Viridiplantae > Streptophyta > Magnoliopsida > Myrtales > Combretaceae > Combretum > Combretum micranthum. The sequence continues at coordinate 153,224 of JAMXBD010001706.1, read as the reverse complement.
AATTGATATAATATAAGATATACCTAGTCATGTGAGTTTAAAGGCTTGTTCGTTTCATCACATTTTAGTTATTTTGGTATCATATTTTTATCGCTTTCAAACAAATATTTGTTAAAAAAACAAATCTTGATGAAAAACTGAGAGTTTTACCATAAATTGATCAAACAAATATGATACAAATAAGTTACAAATGCAGATCAGATATAGATATGGTAAAGATAAAAATCTGACAATCCAAATAGACCCTAAAAAGATTTAGAATGTAAGTTCATTTATAAATAGAGAAAGAAGATGAAGGAATCTCAACTTTTGTCAAATCTACTTGAGATAATGGTAGGTCAAGTGCCTGTATTTTAAATTTTTGGCAATCTAGTGCCTCTTGTTTAAATTTTGACAAATTAGTGCTCATACTTTCAAAATACGTGTGATTTGGTGCATTTGTTAAATACTATTTGATGATCGTTTATTTTGATGACAAGATAATGACAGACCAAGTGTTGTGCTTTCAATTTATAATAATTATTTGCTAGTTTAGTACCTCATTTTAGATTTTAGCAAATTTTGGTCGAGTGTTTGTCATTATCTCGTCATCAAAATTAATGTCCATCAAATATTATTTAACAAAGGCACTGAATCACACATACTTTGAAAGTATCAGGCACTAATTTGTCACAATCTAAAGATAAAATACTAAATTACAAAAAATTTTGAAAGTATAGGTACTTGACTTGCCTTTATTCCAATCTAGTATTTCAAGAGAGAGAAACACGCAATAGCAAGTTGAAGGATTTTAAGGATCAAAAGAAGATTGCAAGATCATAATTTAAAGGGAGTTCCTAGTTATATTTTCTATGTTTTTCTCTATCTCTTGTATTTTGAAGAATTTATCTATAAAGGAGTGGAGAATTAGTCTAGTTTTAATAAACCCTAGAATTGTTATGTAATGAGATTGTTTTTATTCAATAGATTATTAGTTTGTTGAGTCTAATTATGTGTGTATTAGTTCATAAATAGATTTCGATTTAGTTAAATGAGAAATTACTAGATTAAATAGATCTTCATAATTAGAGAGATTTTTATGCGATTCTAGAGTTAGGAAAGCATGGATCATATGTATTAGATCAAAGCTTAAGGTTGGTTGAGATCTAATAGTATATCCTTTGAACATTAATGGTTATTAATTGGAAAAAGATTCCAATTAGTCAATCCAAGGTTAAGGATTAATAATCTCAAAAGAGATACTAGCATAATTTAGGAATTAGATTAATATTTTAACTTGTTTAGAAATGATCATTTGGGCACCTACACCACTCTTTTAGTCAATTCCCATTGTGCACAATACACTCGGGAAGAACAATGTAATACTCAACCAGTCATAAATCTCTATTATATATATTCTACCTCACTAGGCTTAGGCTGTTCACAACACAGCTTATTCCTTAAACCAATCCATGTTATTAAAATTCATTCCTCCATGAATGATTTGTCTCCTGGCTTAAAAATCCCTTTCCTTGTTATTTCCACATAAAAAAAGTAGGATGAACAACTGTTGATTGACGAATTTAAATAAAGGGTTTCTCAAGCTCGACCCAATCTAACTAAGACAACAAACAACCTAAACATACAATTGGATTGATAATGTTTCATTTCCACCCGGCCAAAAGCTCTCAACTGAATGTCCAGCTGACCAATCTCCATACGACTTAGGATCGTAGGATAGTGGCCCCTTAACCACTACCTAAGAATGACGAGAAGCCTTTACTAGCCACACAATCTAATAACCATTACAAGTGATCACCAACTTCCGACACCTTATATATATTCCTCTTGGACGTCAAAACAAGAGAGGTATACATAGTGATAGCCTTTACCTGCTATTTCAATTACTTTTTATTGAATTCATTATTAACTTGATTGTTGGAGTGGCCACATCGGATAACTCCCCGTGTCTATTGAACCTTTGTTGTTTTTGTAAGCCCATATAATCCAAAATCTAAATTCAAGATACTCTACCAGCAAAACTAAGACATCAACAATTGTAAAATATATATGATGTAGAAATTATCTCATTTCTCTTAATAATACAAATGACTATCTAATATATTATTAAAGTAAATAAATTCCACCCTATTTGACTAATTCTATGGAACAAAATTTTAGGATATCTTTCTTAAATTTCATGACGTCTAGTCTTTTAAAAATATGGATTAAAAGATGCACATTTATAATTATTTAAATTAAGTGTCATTTTGTGTAAATATCATTTATTTAGAATTCCTTGTGTAGTCTCTCCAATGAAAATTCATTTCCAATTTATAAAGAGATTTCCTTGTAACTTTAAATAAAAGTATAATGGAATTGTAATTACAATAAATTTTAAAAAATTATTACACTATCATTTACTTACTAGTTCCTATATCAGCATCCGTAAAATTAAAAAAAAAATAATAAATATAATATTTTTATCAAGCAAAAACTTTTCAAGTCAACATTTACCAAAATAAATCATATCAAAATTTTATACAAGTAGAAAAATAAATTAAATTAAATCATTGCCTTGTACCAACCTAAGCAACCTTTTTTCCTCTGTGAACTCTAAAACAACATTGAAAAAGTGGCTTTAGTGGAGGGGGCCATCCATCAGTATTAGCCATTAAGTAAGAATTAGGAGAAATCATTCAAAGTGATAAAGAGCTGTAGGAAATGGCAAACAAAGGAGGCCTCCCTAATCCTCCTAAATTAGTGTAGGGATAGGGAATATAGCCCAGCGCAGTAGTACTTGGTACCTATATACCAACTCTTTATTTATTATTATTATTTTTTAACACATTATGAAAAATAAGATCACTGATTACTTGCCCCTTTCAAATTTTCAAAGATTAATAAATAGCTTGGTCAAATTTACAAACCAAAGCTTAAAAAAGTTAGAAATTCAGACAATTTTACATCCTAAAGCAATCCTTAAAAACTTGCATATTTTCAATCCTAGAAAGCGACCTTAGCCAAGATGGCAAAGATGTGCCCTAAAGAGATTTGGTATTGCTCAAATCAAGCAACCAACCAATCCTTTTATAGTTAAACAACAACAAAAAAATTAAAAAAAGAAAAATCACAATCTTGATCTCAATCTTAAGAAATTAATGAAAAGGACCCAATGTTTAATTTGCCCAAGTACCACCTATGTGAACTTTTTTTTAGAAAAAAAAAAAAAAAAGGGTCAAATTCAATAGCACTATTGATTTGGGTACTTTTCAAATCCACTAAAAACCATAAAAACGTAACCCTCAGAAAATAAACCCATCCTTAATCTTAATCCCATAAATTTTCTTTTTCAGTTTTTAGTCTTTCCCTTCTCTCTCTACCCCCCGTTCTCTCTCTCTCTCTACCCTCCTCTCTCTCTCTCTCTCTGGTCTCAATTTGTTCTTAAGGAGAGGGATGAGATTAAGTTAAAGCCCTTAAGCTTAATCACTTAGAAACGCCGTTATCTGTAACGGACCCACGTGTTAAAAGTGAACGGCGACAATTTCTTTTTTGTTTTTTTTTTCCCCTTGAATTTATTTATTAAATCGCTGACTCTTCACATGGCCTCGGAGAAACTATCCCTAACGGCGACACCACCCGTCGACGGCGAAGCCGAAGGTGGTGACAGCCGTCCTCCATCACTCGACGGCGGCGAAGATGGTGGCCGAGTGCCGCGGCTCCCGCGGTGGACGCGGCAAGAGATTCTGGTGCTAATCCAAGGGAAGAGAGTCGCGGAGGGTAGGGTTCGGAGGGGACGAAACGTCAATTCCAGTCCCGGTTCGGTCCAGGCCGAGTCCAAGTGGGCGTCGGTTTCGTCGTACTGCAGGAGGCATGGTGTGAACCGGGGACCGGTTCAGTGCAGGAAGAGGTGGAGCAATTTGGCGGGAGACTATAGGAAGATTAAGGAGTGGGAGTCCAAGGTGAAGGACGAAACGGAATCGTTTTGGGTTATGAGGAACGATTTGAGGAGAGAGAGGAAGTTGCCGGGGTTTTTCGACCGTGAGGTTTATGAGATTTTGGACAAGGGGCTTGACTCGGCCGCTGAGGTGACTCAGACGGGACTCGCTCTGGCGCTGGCTCCCCCGAGGGAGGCTGTGGAGGCGGAGGAGGAGGCTGCAATTTTCGATAGCGGAAGAAGTGCGGCTCCTGAGGATGGCTTGTTTTCCGACTTTGAGCAGGAGGATGGTGGCGGCGCGGGCGGCGGTGGAGGAGCCCGAGCTGAGGCGGAGAAGGAATGCCCTCCGGCGGCGCCAGTTACTACAGCGGTGCCGATTTCAGGTAGTTTGGGAATGGAATTAAGTTTAAAGCTGAAACTTTCTGACGTGAATGAGGATGTGTAGTTTTGGATTTTTTTTTTTTTTCTGATAAATGTCTTGCCAAACTTTTCTGAATTTTAAAATTAATTAATCTAATATCTAAAATCGAAAGTGACAGACGAATTTACTACGAAAAATGAGAGTGAAATTGTTTTAGATACTAAATTGATAATTTTAAAGTTTAGTTTTATATTTGCCAAAGAGTTCAACATCATTTTGTGGTATTTAGTTTTTTTTTTTTTTTTTTCCCTTTCTTTTGATTGGAGTTGACTGAAATTGGATTGGAATGCTCGGAGTTTGGATATATCGCTTTCCTAAGAATGATTTTATCTATTACAATAATCAGTGGTTGATATGGGATTTAGATCTGGACACATGTTTGGAATATATCATGGGTTTATTTGTTTTATCGAATTCTCTTCATTTTGATATCATATTTTTATTACTTTTATACATTTATTTGTTAAAAAATAGGTACCGATGAAAAGTGACTAGTATATAATTTTACTCGTAAAGGGGTCAAACACATATGATATACATAAGTTACATATGCAGATTAGATAAAAATAAAATAAAATGGGAAATGTGTGGATTTTTTTTTTTTTTACTAATTATATATGGGGTTGATTTTTTAAATCACTCTTCCATATTTTAGTTTGGTTGAGACAATTCCTTAAAGACTTTTTGTGTTTTCCATTGACTCTCTCTCTCTCTCTCTCTGTGTTTTTGAGTGTGTTCTTTTTCTTACACTGACACATTCTCTTATTTGTAATTTGGTCTGGCAGAGAAGCAATGCCCATTGGGTTTTGGCGGGAGAGAACGTCAAGGTACTGACTTTTGCATGTGAATTCTGACTGCTTTAACACAACGTTACCCAGCCAATGATAATTAGTCAAATTGACTAACACCGTCATCTTACGTAATATTTTTAACTAATATAATAGATGTAGTATGAATGTATACGAAAAATTCTTTCGATATACTAAATCAATCAATTTTAAAGTTCAGATTTCTAATTATATATTTTGTTAAAATTTAATTACATATGCGACAATTAATCCTAAAATTACTATGTCAACTTTTGTTTGTTATTATATTTTTTTAACTTTTTATTTAAAATTTTGTTTTGTCAAATGTCATTGCTTTGTACACGGAAATTTAAAATCGCTAGTTGTTATTCATAATTCAACTATCCTTTACTCCATCATCTTAAAAAGATAAAAAAAATGACAGATACAACCATTGATCACAAAAAAACAAAATTTAAACTATACAAGAGAAGGTAGTGAATTTGAGGAGGAAAAAAAAATGTTTAATCGGGTATGACAAGTGACATCTTCAAAGTATGTGTCTCAAATTGTGAAGACACTCAAATCTCATATAGTGATTTTAAGATTACCACAAATGATTGGACAATTTGACATGAAATTGATGAAGGAGATATGTCTCCACATGGTAGAGCCTGCAGTGGATTTGTTTTTAAAGTGATATCAGAAAACCTGTTGTTTGTGTTGTACTCTGGATAGAATTAACCAATGCCAGCTTGCAAGTCTTTTAGAAATTCAAATTACCATCACCCCCCCAACCAAATGGACCCACCCTTTTGTTTTGATTAGAGTATCTTGATGCTCATGTTTTAGTGTAAATCATTTAAAAGAGATAATGATTGTCAAGATTAAGACCATTCGATTCTAGAAAGAGCCTACCACCAATAGTACTGTTGCCTTGCAAATTGAGATATTGTGGATCGTGTAGGTGGTATGTCATACCCCGTCACTTGTGCCAGTCTGCACTTTTACCTACCTAAAAAATTCCTTATGTGAAAGTTGCAGTTTAATTTCTCTTATTTCCTCCACTTTCTTCTATTGTAAAAGGATTCTATTGCTATTCATCGCTTCTGAATTGCCTTTTTTTTTTTTTTTTTCCAATTTACCCCACTTTGAGTTTACTGAATTCGCATCCCAAATTGCTAAGTCAATGCAACTTGAGTTGACTGATTAGGATGATTCCCTTTGGTCACATTGCTTTGTTTGGCTTTTACCTTTAAAAGAAGGTTGAATTTGATGAGTTACAGATACTTTCAGTTGAAGCCATTTGACCTTTGATGGTATGGAGATTTATTTATTTATTTTGTGGGTTGGGTTTAGGGGTGTTGAACTCTATAAGTATTAAGTTTAGGCAATTTGGTATCTAAAGTTTTGAAATTTGTGATTTAGTGCCCAAAACTTGTTCAATATAACGTCTTCATTTAATTTTAGAACTAACATACATAATGGGTTTGTTTGGATTGTCTAATTTTCATCTATATTTGTCTCTTATCTATATTTGTATCGGGTATGTATCTTGTTTGTTGATTTGTTTGAGTAAAAACGTCTGTTTTTTATCTAAATTTGTTTATTGACAAATACTTTATTTTTTGTCCTTTTTTTTTTTTTGAGCCGCTGACAAATAGTTTGTTTGAAAATGACAAAAATAAGATGTCAAAAAAATCATAATAAGACGAACCATAAAGGCCCATGTTTATGCGGAGCTAGTGTACATGTGGCAAATTAAATGTTGAAATTACTCAAATGCCCCTAAATAAAAAGGCAGAAATCTTCCTCCATTATAATACCATCGTAGAAAGAGGATAGGGCTTTTCTTAGTCTTTTTGTTTTTTTTTTTTTTTTTCCATTTTATTTCTACAATGGTATCCTAATGAAGGGAAATTTCAGCTTTTTATTTAAGCGCATTGAACTAATTTAAGTTTTTTATTTGTCACATAGAATAAGATCTCAATTCCGGCAACGGTTTCATTAGATATCTTACAACTAGAATCCTTTTTTTTCCGATCCAGTTCCTCCACCACCGCAAACCCCAGTTAGACAAGATGCCATGCTGCCACTTAGACTCGAACCGAGATGCTCTAGCACTGCTTCCTAAGAGCAGTGTGTCTACCGATTGTCAGCTCTATATAAACATAACATCTGCTAGTTTTAAATAAACGGAAATATTAAATTGAACATGTTTTAAATTTGCAAACACTAAATCGCTGATTTTGAAATGTTAACATTTTTGAAGCCTTTCTTTCCCGATAGTATAGGGATGAAACAATTTTTCTTTTGGCATGGTTATATCCGAAGACTTCAGATGCATTAGCATTATATGGTGTCCTCAGAGGCTGCATTGAGTTGTGAAAACTGGTTAAGCACATTTTAGATTCAACAAAATTAAGATAATGTAGAGCTTTATCATTTCTTTCATGGCCTGTAATTAACTCAGAAGCGTTTCTTGGCTAGATCCCCTGAAGGTTATGATGAATAATTCGAGCAATTGAATATTGATGTTGTTGGACTTTGCTCAGATCTTAATTATGTGATTCAAAAGAATTTAAGTTTACCTGTAATTTCATTCCGGAGCTTGGTTGAATGTTTGGTGTTTGGCTATATAGTACCATCAGGAATGCTCCTTGTGGAGGTTAATTGTATGAGAAAGATGCAAATAGAGCCTGTTCAAGACATGCATTATGTGAACGAAACCGCGCAATTATTTTTGTGAAACTGGTGCTATCACCTCTTCATGACCACATCGAAGCTTGTTTTGACTGCAATATTTTTTGAATTTAGGTGTGATCAATGAGGAGCACCCAGCTTCGCATCCAGAAATAGGTTCTACTTCTCAAGAGGGACGAAAACGGAAGCGTGGTAAACGAGGAAGAGGAGGAAACAGCAAGTCTGCAGTATCACCTGCTTGATGCTTTGGAAAAAAATGGGAAACTATTGATAGCTCAGCTTGAAACTCAAAACAACAATTTCCAGTTGGAACGAGAGCAGCGTAAGAACCAGGCTGATGGGTTACTAGAAGTTCTCAATAAACTTGCAGATGCAGTAGTAAGAATTGCTGAGAAATTGTAGATGGGTTATGGCCACCTTGTACATACCTATAGCAATAATTTGATTTCACTCACAGTGATTAGAGGAGTATAGGGAATTGGTGGGTCGATTTATACAGTCAATTCATCTTAGGGTCAAGAGTTAGGAAAGCTTCTTCCATTTGATACGTGTTTTTGTTTGTTTTTAACATTGTAAGTTTTACATAGTTGAATCGCCACCATTTTAGGATTTGTGCTTTTAATCATTGTATAGAATAATGAACACAGAGCAATTCTAGAGGGTTTTTCCAATTCATTACTGCATCTCTGGTCTCCTTCTTATTGCCACATGCACATTATCGCTGCGTAAGATATGAGTTTGGCTGTGATGTGTTCTTTGAGAGAATTTTTTTTTTTTCTTTTTCCTTTTGCCAAAAGTTTTTGAGATATTGAATTCGCCATTTCTTTAAAGGATAAATATCACAAAAATACTTGAATTTTGATAGAAATATTAATTATTTTAACTTTGATCTATTTAGTATCCAAAAGAACTTAATAGAAATACTGTTATCATATGAAGAGTTGTTTTAGGTATTAAATTAATCAATTTTAATATATAGGTATCTAATTGTATATTTTATCAAAATTTATATACTATTCAATCATTAGCTCTTCTTTAAACTACATCAACTGTCTTTCTCTTTCTCTTTTCCTTTTACTCTTTTCCTTTATGTTTTCTTTTTGGCTTTTGAAAGTAATAGTAGATGGCTATGCACGTTAATTAAGCTTGGTCTCAATAAATTTTGGGGATAAAATCCCATCCGCTCCTATTTCATTCCTCTCTAGATAACAAGATTTTTCTTATGTGGATGGAATTTCTTTTGGTTCTCACCAAAAACTACGACATTATGTCAATGATTAGCACCCTACGAGTAAAACATCCATCCATCCCTTCATCCTATCCTCCCAACAAAGTTTCAAAAAGAAAAAAAAAAAGTAAATATAAAATTTGATACATAAATTTTACATAAAAATTCAATTTAGTATCTAAACTTCAAAGTGATCAATTTGATACAAAATCAAACTTTTTATAATTATTTTTACTACATCCTTAATACTATTTATTCTGTTTGTCGAATTAGAAAATGCAGTATGTTGATAGTGAATTTTCGGACAAGTCATACTGGATTAGGGCTCATAACCCAGCGGAAATCCACTCCATGAGAAGCCCATGGGATTGGTCATGTCACCACAACAAAGACCAAGCTTGAGGCAAAAAAACTCAAGCGAATACTACAAATACCATCGAGAACACGAATATGACACTTGAAACTGCTGGCAGCTTCAAAATGTTGTTAATGACGTTGTACAACAAGGCTACCTTAAACGGTACGTCAATGACGGTAGCGCACAAACAGACAAACCGCATAAAGGAGGCAAATAGAAAACATGAATGAGCATAGAGTGCTAGCCATAACATAGCAGAACCAACAACAAGGTCTTAAGGAGAGGGAATGCCCTAAAGAAATAAACACGATAAGCGGAGGACCTACCCCCTTAAGTTTGTTGGGCAACTCTATGGTTTTGACCTCAAGAGGAGGGAAGGAAGTCGTGAACCTTGAATAGAAAAGAAGGAAGGTCGACAACTTGATATTGTTCTTTGATGTCGACCTTGACAAAATGTAATCCCTATACCAAGATGTACTAGTGATATTAGCCTAGATCTTGGGTTGAAAGGTCATAAGGGTAATGGTGGACATCGACAGCAGTGTCAACATCCTATTCAGCCATGCCTATGAGAAAATGAAACACCAACTCGGAAAAACTGAGGCCCTATGACCACGAGCTATATGGATGCGATAACAAGCCGATCCGGCCTAAAAGGATCATCACACTACCCTCCGAACTCAAAGACAAGGAGCACTACGTGACCCATCGGGTCAACTTGTCAGTCATTGACTGTAGATCTCCATACAATGCGATCTTTGGGAGAACAACTCAATCGGCTTTTGGGATGGTGATGCCTTAGCCCCACTAGAAGGCAACATTCCTAACACACACAAGGATTGGGTTATGCAAAAGAGACCAACAGTAGTTAAGGAAACCGTAATTGAATCCCTTAAAGGGAATAAGGTTTATGTCATAGACTCAGAGCCTAAGCATAAGCTCGAAGGAAAAAATGACCCAGTACACAAATAAAGGAGTCGCACTGGGCGACGACCTCGAGTTAAGACATCCATGCCCTCAACTCAAGAAGCAATTGGTCACATTCTTCTTTGCAAGGAAGGATGTCTTCACATGGTCGCCATCAGATATACCAAGCATTAACTTGGATGTGATAACACACCAACTCAGAGTAAACAAAACTTAGAAACCAATTGCCAAAAAATCATACACTTTGCCTCAAAAAGATAAGTCACCATAGAAGAAAAGGTCCAGAAACTCCTTCGAGCCAAGTTCATAACAGAGGAGAAATGCCCCACTTGGTTAGCCATTGTAGTGCTTGTCAAGAAGGCCAATGAAAAGTGGCATATATGTGTCAACTATACCGACCTTAATAGGGCGTGCCCGAAGGATTGCTTCCCCCTCCCATGAATTGACTAACTTGTGGAAAGCACCTTTGGACATGAATTGCTGAGTTTTATGGATGCTTTCATAGGATACAACTAGATCAAAATGAGCCCGGATGATGAGGTGCACACCTCTTTTATCACTAACTCCAGAACCTACTGTTATAAGGTCATGCCATTTGGCTCAAAAATGCCGGAGCAACATTCCAGAGATTGGTGACTAAAGTGTTCAAGTCCCGAATAGGGAGAAACATGGAAGTATACATAGATGACATGATCGTCAAAAGCAAAGAGGCAGCAAACCACCTTCAAGAACTATAGGAAACCTTCAATAGGCTTTGCCTCTACAACATGAAGTTAAACCCTCGAAAAAGTGTCTTTGGGGCCACTTCCGAAAATTCTTAGGCTATATGGTATCATGACAAGGGATTGAGGCCAACCCTAAGAAAATCAAGGCGATCATGGAAATTTAACCACCCTCCTCAATTAAGGAAGTACAATGCCTATCAGGGTGAGTGGCAGCCCTTAGCAAATTTCCAACGTTAAGCACAGATAGGTACTCTAAATTCTTTAAAGTACTAAAGAAACTAAATGAGTTCAAATGTCCAACGAATGCCAACACATGTTCAAAGAGTTGAAAAAATTCTTAACAAATCTGTCAATACTATCTACCCCCACAAGTGAAGATTTGTTCTTGTACTTGGTGGTAAGCGAATGCGCCCTCCCTCAGTACCAGCCAGGGCAGAAGAAAAACAATATTGGCCTGTTTATTGTGTTAGCTACACCCTATAGGGAGCAAAGAAAGGTATTTGAAGCTTGAGAAATTCTCCCTCGCCATGGTTATCTCAACTTGACAATTATGCCCATACTTCCAAGCTCACCAAGTGATAGTCCCCACTGATATTCCCTTAGGAGTTATTCTCTAAAAAATCAACGTCTTAGGGAAAATGACGAAATATGCAATCGAGCTCAGCACCTATGTAGTCCAGTTCCAATCACGAGAGGTAATCAAGGCCTAAGTCCTAGCCGACTTCATGGTTGAGTATGTCAAACCTAAAGAACAAGATACACAAGATCTTCTTCTGTAGACACTTCACATCAATAGATCCCCCACTAAAAAGGGGAGTGGGGCTAGACTAATGTTATAAGCCCCTCCCCTTCCCCCCCAATAAAGTTAAAATATGTTGCCCTAAAATTTAGATTCTCCATAAGTAATAATGAGGTGGAGTACGAAGCACTAGTGACGGGTTTAAATTGGCAAGAGATATTGGTGCCAAAATTTTGAAAGTTTTCTTAAATTTGATGCCAATAATACAACAAATCAAAGGCAAGTATGAAGTCAGGGGGGAAGGAGTGGCTAAGTGGCAAGACATATTGGAGCCAAAAAGTTGAAAGTTTTCTTAAATTCGATGCCAATAATACAACAAATCAAAGGCAAGTATGAGGCCAGAAGGAAGGAGTGGCTAAGTGCCTCGATACTGTGAAGACGCTCCTCGCTAAATTCGACCCTTAGGACATTGTCAAAATCCCAAGGAGTTAAAATGGCAAAGCCAAAAAGCTCTTGAAACTTGCTTCGATTGTAATCCCTAGTCATGAAGCAACGAGAGATAAGATGTGTGTGGAATACCTCTCGAACAAGATGATCTCCAAACAAATGGATGAACTGCTTGACATGAAAGATAAATTGGCATCCTTGTGCTGGATAAATCTGATAAACGATTACCTCAAAGGCAAAATTTTACTTGAAGAAAGGAAAGAAGCTAAATACATCATGTACAAAGCTATAAACTAGATGCTTGTCAACAAAACACTATACAAATGAGGCTTCAGCTTTCCACTCTTAAGATGTTTAAGCCCAGACAAAGGAACCAGAGTCCTCAAGGAGCTGCACACAGGAGAATGCAATAATCCATCAAAGCACGCTTTCTGTATGTTAAAGTCTATATGTTAGAGTAATACGAGGTAGGTATTATGGGTCGACAATGAAAAAGGACAAAGAGTATGTGAAATGGTGCGAAATCTGCCAGAAGCATGCATCGATAAATCATGCCCCAAGCATAAATCTGCACTACCTCACCTACCCATGGCCATTCACCCAATGGGCCCTCAACATCCTCGGCCCGCTCCGTTTGTCCACGGGATAGAGAAAGTTTATAATTATGGGATGTGATTAATTTACAAAATGGGTGGAGGCTAAAGCGATCGCTAAAGTAACAAATCAGAGCATACTCAACTTTTCCAAGAGCAATATACTGGTCAAGTTCGGAGTCCCACACTCCTTGGTCATAAACAAAGGTCGACAGTTCAACTATAACATCGTGAAAATCTTTTGCAGAAGGTACAAAATCACACCACATTGCACCTTAGTAGCCCATCAACAAGCTAATAAATAGGTTGAAGCTGTCAACAAGACCATCATGGAGAGCACCAAAGCTTGAGTGCACCACCTCATCGGAAAGTGGATGGATAAGCTCCTTGATGTACTGTAGGGATACAGAACAACCAGGTGGGCCTTGAAAGAAGAGACACCCTTTAGACTTGCCTTTGGAATAGAATCTGTCTTCCCAATTAAGCTCGAGCTCCTTAACATCAAAGTCTAATCTTTTGATGACATGGTAAACAAGATCGGATTGTGAGTCGAACTAGGCATAGTGGAGGGAACACATGACCTCATTGAGAAAAGAATCTCCACTTACCAGAACGGGGTAACTTGTTACTATGATAAGAAGGTTTGATACAAAGCATTCTGGCTTAGAAACCTAATCTATGAAAACTTGAAGCTATAAGAATCGAGGAAGTAAGGGGAAAGCTTGCCCCAAATTGAAAAGACCTAGTAATGATGAAGGAAGCCTTAAGTAATATGGCTTATAGATTGGAAACTTTGGACAAAGAGCCCATCCCCAAGACGTGGAATGCCAACAACCTTCCATAAATTTTCGAATGAGCATGACATGGAACTCCCAGCATGGATACCTTTGTTTTCCCAATAATGCAACTATAACTTGTAAATCCCTTCGAGCTATAACTTGATTATGATGATAGTCAATGAAATAAACTTTCTCCACAACTTTTCTCCATGCATATTATGTAAACCCAATTCTTCACAACTGATTCTTGCAAGTGAGCAGGCGTCAGGGGAGCCCACAAGCACCTTCTTTTCGTGATTCAGATCCGGTGGAGGAAATTGGAGCCCATGACCTCCACCCTTATGTGCTAGTCGAGTAACTCCCTCTAAGGGAAACTCCCCATTCTTCAAGTCCAACAGATGACATGGGAGCACACAAGCTCCGCCCTTATGCACTGGTTGATTATTCCCTCTAAGGGTAATTTCCCATTCTCCAAGTCCAGTAAGGGGCATGGATGCACACAAACTCTACTCTCATGCGTTGGTAGGATAACTCCTTCTAGAGATAACTCCCCATTCTCCAAGTCCAGCAGGGGACATGGGAGCACACGAGCTTCACCCTTACATGCTAGTCAGGTAACTCCCTGCTCTCCTAGTCCAGCGAAGGACATGGGAGCACACGAGCTCCGCCCTTATGCATTGGTTGGGTAACTCCCTCTAAAGATAACTCCCCGTTCTCCAATTCCAACAGAGGACATAGGCGTACATGAGCACCACCCTCATGAGCTGGTTGGGTAACTCTTTGTTCTCTAAGTTTAACGAGGGACATGGGAGTGCACGAACTCTGCCCTCAAGTGTTGGTTAGGTAACTCCTAGATCTCCAAGTTTAGTAAGGGACATGGGAGCATACGAGCTCTGCTCTTATGCACTGGTCGGGTATCTCCCCTCTCTCTAAGTCCAACAAGACATAGCACACAAACTCCGCCCTTATACGTTGGTTAGGTAACTCCCTTTAAGGGTAACTCCCTGCTCTCCAAGTCCAGTAAGGCACATGGAAGCACACGAACTCTGCCCTCATCTGCTAGTCGGTAACTCCCCGTTCTCCAATTCCAATGGGGGACATGGAAGCACACGAGCTTCAGCCCCATCTACTAGTTAGGTAACTCCCTCTTAAGATAACTCTCTACTCTCTAAGTCTAGCAGTAGACATGAGAGTATACGAACTTTGCTCTCATGTGCTGGTTGGGTAACTCTCTCTAAGGGTAACTCCCTACTCTCCAAGTCTGGTGGGGGACATGGGAGCACACAAGATCTCCCTTACATATTAGTCTAATAAATCCTTCCTCTCTAAGTCTGGAGAGGAACATGGAGAACACAAGTTGCACCCTCATCCACTAGTTGGGTAACTTTCTTTAAGGATAACCCTTCATTCTCTAAGTCCATTAGGGGACACGAAGCACGCAAGCTCCGCCCTCATGTGCTGGTCAAGTAACCCCCTTTAAGAGTAACTCCCTATTCTCTAAGTCCAGTAGGGAACATGGGACCACATAAGCTCCGCCTTCATCCGTTAGTCGAGTAACTCTTTCTAAGGTTATAGCTCCCTATTCTCCAAATCCAATGAGGGACATAGGAGCATACGAGCTCTACCCTCATGCACTAATCAGGTAATTCCTTACTCTCCAAGTCCAATAAGGGATATAGGAGCATATGAGTTCTACCCTCATGCACCAATTAGGTAACTCCCTATAAAGGTAACCCATCCTTCTTTAAGTTTCAAATCAACAAGGTTCGCACTCACAAGTAGGGCAACTCTCTCTCCCTAAGCTCAAAGCCATCCCATAACAACGTTTTTGCTAATCGACCCCACAAACCCACTCAATGATGAGTTATGTCAAAAAAGAAAAAAAAAAGGGAAAAAACAAAAAGAAAGGAAGAGGAAAGGACAATAACAAGCATCATGAAGAAAAAAGGTTAAGTCAACAAATTTCATTAACTTGTAAACTTTTTATAGTAGTTTTGATTGGCAACTCGGCTAAGGATGCATGGTATAAGAAGGATTATATGAGGTTTTTCCTTAACCTCTACAACCTCCTTCGAGCGTCAATGACGATTCCACATATACTGCTAAAGTTCAGAATGACACAACAAGACCTCTCCAGAGCTCCACTAAGCCTTCGAGCTTAGCATTACTCTTTGCTAGCTCAAAGCAGCTGTCATCTCTGTTGTCGTCAGCAAAGCTTGTGATAGTCCCAAGAATGAGGAGAAGAGCTCTAAAAGAAACAACGAGCCACTAAATTAGAGCAAATTTGGTGGCCATGAAAACCTTACACCCCTAAACCTATCAAAGCCTAGAACCGAGAATGTTGCCAGCTGTCCTGGTACTTGACAAGCCCACAAACTCTCATCAAGAAGGGCCCTTAGTTATCCAAAACCCAACAGGTCCTTATATTAAACCCGCCAAAGGCACCAAGCAACCTAGAAGGTCGTAACCTCGACCTAGTAGAGGGAAGAGAGAGCGAAGCACTGAGGAACCACGAACATTATGAGAAGCACCCATATAGCATATTCCTCATCACCCTATTCTTCCTTATAAGCGAAGGTAATAGGGCTACCGCCACTATCAAGTCGGGAAAACAAAGCTTCAACAAACACAAATTTACATCACCCAAGGACTGGATCTCTCAAGGAAAAGAATGGCAATTAAGGCCATATTGTAATTAAAAATCACTCAAAGAAAGCTTTTTCTTTAACACCCGGAGGGGGAGGGGGGGGGGAGGAGGAGAGGGATGATGTGCGAAGCGGAGGGTGGGGGGTGGGGATGGAAGATACAAAAAGATATGTCGTAGATGGATGAAAGTTTGGATAAAGAGTCTGCCTTATTTATAGAGGAAGGAACTTCCACGCTTTTCGACCATCTGATTAATAAATTGCAATCTAAAGGTCAAGGTGCAATCGAATACAAAAAGGTAGGATAAATGCACTTAAATACATTTAATGCTCCATCGTCAAGAAACTGTGAATATGGTAAAAAAGAGCCTTAAACCAAACCAAGCAAGAACCATAAAAAGTCGCGCTCCATAAGATATTCTCAGCTGACATAAGCAACCCCAAGATAACAAAATCGCTTGCTACCTAGCCAGAAAAGATAATGCCCAACACTTGAATCGAGGGAAAAGCACCTCGAGAGCAAAAAGACGACAACAAGCTCATAAAATGCTAACACAAAGTTAAAGAATTCCATTAAAGTCTGAAACCAAATTACAATGAGGTCACCAGGTCGAAAACAACCTTTCATACCCAAAGTCATAATTATAACCAGAACAATAGAAAGTGTGGGCACTCCAGACCTAAAACAAAAGTTACAAAAGAAAAAAAAAAAAAAAAAAAAAGCAACGAACTGCCAAAATTAAGTACCTATGGTTCCCCACTTGAACCCCCATCAGAATGCCATCATCACCACCACCATCATCATTGTCATTGTCATTGTCATCACTTTTGTCATCTCTAGTAGATGTCATCAAGATTCGAGTCTAAACCGTGAGTCGGATCGACCCATCACCGCCGATTCTCAACCCATGAACCGACCCCAATGTGATGGGTAAGACTCACCGGTTCTAGCAAGTTTAAATAGGTTAGCTGTAGAAACTGACAGTTTTGACGGTTCCTGAAACCGCCAGAGAGAGATTTGTAGGTTGACCTATAGGGTTGGTGGGTACAATCGAATTCTTGTTAAATTCCAGCAGACAAAAAAGAGCACCAAAAGTCGGTCGACTTGGGACATGAACGCATTACACCATGCATTATTCATGATTTGACAAGTGGTGTCTGTTACTTTTTTCAATCCCGTGCCATTGCAACATACCAAAACAACCAAATTTCTGACTTTTGAGACTCATGCCTACACTATTCAATGTCAGGTGGATTGAATGAGTTGACATTGGCTTGCCATTCGCAGTCGTATTTTCATTCTTATAAGGATGAAACTGCCTAACTATTCATTTCACTATTCATGCCTCTCATGAAATTGTCTTATTGTTCATGGTATGCCTTATTTACAAACTAGACTTTCGTTGTTTCGATTTTTTTTGTAAGTTAAAAATCATTAGTAAGTTCATGGTTCTCATGGAACCGGAATTGAATAATAAGATTCGTCAGTTCTATGAAAGCAGGAATCGGCTCGGTCTAGGCATTCCGGTTTCGATTCCACAAAAATGAGAATCCTGGACCCGAACTGAACCGAACCATGCCAATATGTAATCTCCAGCATCCTGGCCACTGCTACCACCAAGCATCCTTCGCAAGCCTGCTGCCAAAAAGCCCAGGTCGAGGTTGGGATGCGCCTCATGAATCAACCACCAAACAATCCCCATAGTCCCCTCTACGATCTGCCTTTGGGCTTCAAGCCACTTCTTACTGGTCTTTATCCTTTTGAAATAAGCCTCTTTAGTGCTAGGGAAAATGGCATTGCCAATCTGCACGTCCTGCGACCAACCCTGGAGGTCATCGACCTTCTTCTACAAAGATTAACCCTAATGATCAGTCACATGAAGTACACACAAAACTTACTTGAAGGTGCCTAACCATTCGGCCCCCAGGGCAGCATTATTCTAGACGACCATGTGAGCAGCCTCCTCGTCCTTGGCCATTGCCTCAGACTTTACATCGTAGTATTGTCGCGAGAGCTCGTCCCTTTGCGTGATTAACCTTTGGAAGTCCCACATGCTCCCCTCTAGGTCAGATTCCAATCAGGCAACCCTAGCTTCGAGCCCTATACCTCACTTAATGCGATCGCCTATGCCAACTTAGTCGCCTCTAGTTGCCCCATGAGCTCAGTGATTTCATTAGAATGCCTCTCCAGGTAGCCATGGTTCTACGCGAGAAACAACATTCACCTTGTCTTCTGGCTCATGCATGCGACCAATAGGTACACGAGATTCATGCAAGTGATGAGTGAAGCTTAGAGGAATGTAAACAGAAGGCAATAACATGCAATAAGTGAATGGACTTACCAATTAACCTGCTTCCCAAAAAACCAAGCGGCCATCACTAACATAGTGGTATATTGTGGAGTAAGAACAAAAACAAAAAAAGGGGAGAGGAGATCAAAAGAAAGTAAAAAAGAATGAGCGCTCACCCCATAATGCTTCTCAACCAGGTAGTCAAATACTCTAGCCACAGAACGATGCCTGTCTATCCCGCCCTCAAGGAATCCATCCACGTGGCCATGAGAGGAGGATGCACATCCCTCTTGTAATGGGACCAAGAGACAGGCTCCCTCAAGTTGGACAGTCGACTGTTGCCACCACTCCTAGAAATGTCAAGGACGCCACCTAATGGATGGGTACGAGGCCCTAGCCTGCTAACGGTCAGTAGGGGGAGCACCTGCACCCTCACGTACCACCACCTAAACCTCCTAAGGAGTTGCGCTAGCCCCCTCGACAGCATCATCATCAATAAGAACAACATTTTCATTAGGCACAGGCCCATAACCTCGTCACGACTTGCCTCTCCCTTGACCACAAAAGCTACGGGCCTTACAACTCAAACCTTCCAACGAGGTCAAACTAATAGGACAACCTCCTTCAAGTCTGTCTCATCTAATAGCACATCCATCCTCACCTTTTTTGCTGAAGCGAAGTTACCACCAGCATCACTACCTATATGAAGAGGCCTTAGCCCCTCGCCACCATCAACTAACTCTTCGGTCACTACCTTCCCCTTACCTAGGGAACTCTTCTTCTTCTTCCCAGACCCATTGCCCCCTCTAGTGATGCCTAGTTATCCCGCCATCATACTAGCCACGTCACCCACAGGAAGTCCTAGCGAACCAAGAAACAAACAAGAAGGAAATCAATAATGGAATCAAGATATTACCTAGTCGACACAAGAGTGGTGACCAGCCAGCAAAGAGGGGGAGAAGGAAAGAAGAGCATTCAAGATGAAACATACTTCCGCAAGGAGCCACCTCATGCTCTAAGGGAAGGTCCACGAGATAATTCTACACCACTGCTGAGACGTCAAAAACACGCCAACCTCGACTTTCCATGAACTCATGCTCTAAGGGAAGCTCCCAAAAATAAAACTCGTATACAAGCTTCTCCCTGATGTTCACAACCTACCTCAACTGCTTCCCCTCAAAACCACTAGAATTGGGCAAGTTTTAGGAAAGCATCAAGCGATACCCTGGCCTCTTGGCAAAATAATACCACCCCATTTTAGTGGCCTTATGTGTAAAATAATAATAAAACAAGACTGCAATGGGATGTACCTCCATTACCCGATAGAGAGTCTCGATCAGAAATAGCCACGCATCAGGAAAGAGCTGGGCTGAGGAAAGCTTGAAGTACAACACGCACTCCCTTTGAAACTAAGTGAAGGGAAGCTTCACCCTTATCTCGAACGACTTCTGGTAGAAAGTGAATCGTCTATGCCTTAGTAAGCATACCCCATCAGTTTCCACTAGTCGATTGACCCTCCATACGGCAAGGCAACTTGACAAGTAATCTTTCAAACTTCTTGATGTTCTCAGGGTTGGCAATGCTCGTGACTCCGTCACATCTATGGCTTTAATCTGTTAGACATTTGAATTCATATCAACATGTTGAACAACCTTACGAACACAGATAAGATAGAAGTGGAAGCGAGAATTGTACATACCTCCAGCCATTGCGAAATGAACGTAAGACACTATTCAACCGAGTTTTGTTCCTGATTTTCTCTTTAGTTTCTACCTGGCACTTCTAAACCCTTACTCACTCACTTCAATGGTGTAATTTTTTAAGAGAGTAGGCTTAGGGACCTTTACAGAAAACATCACGTTCCTTTATATATTATTCTGTCCATTACAGAGTTTGTTGAACGTGATAGGGCGTGGATACGAGATTTACTCGCGTGAATAGTGGGTTAGATCGTGTTCAGAAAATGGATCACGTTTGGAGCCAAGTTTCCCAATGAGACAGCAAAGGATCTCAACTGATATCCTAATCCAAATTAGCATAATGTCTCACGATAAAGACGGGAAATTTCAACATTCTCCCACTTGATCCATTTAATCCCAGTATCAAGAAACAAAATATATGAATCATGGCGATAGGTCCTCCAATGATGAGTATTATCCTCCATGTATTACAATACACTATGTTTCTTAAGCCCATACAACTTAATGAATAAACCCAATGTTTTTTTGAGGTCCAAAGTTAATGATATTTCTCAAAATGAATAAACAACCGTGTACATAAAACCAAATGAGAAAGCATCAATCGAATAAGAGTTTCATACTACTTGATCCTTAAAATTCTTTGGTGGCATGCCTTTAGTTAAAGGATCAGCTATCATTAACTCAGTGCTAATGTGCTCAATGACCACTTTCTTTTCCTTAACACGTTCTCTTATGGCTAAGTATTTGATGTCGATATGCTTATTTCGACTACCACTCTTATTGTTCTTAGCCATAAATACAGCAGCTGAGTTATCACAATACAATCTCAATGGCCTAGAAACAGAATCTACAATTCTAAGCCCAGACATGAAACTTTTCAACCATACATCATGTGATGTAGCCTCAAAACAAGATACGAACTCAGCTTCCATAGTGGAAGTAGCAATCAAGGTTTGCTTCGCACTCCTCCAAGACACGGCTCCACCGGCAAGCATGAAGATATAACCAGATGTTGATTTTCGTGAATCAACACAGCCAGCAAAGTCTACATCGGAGTATCCAACAACCTCCAAATTGCTAGTCCGTTTATACATAAGCATGTAATCCTTTGTCCCTTGAAGGTATCTCATCACCTTCTTTGCAGCTCTCCAGTAGTCAACACCTGGGTTACTCTGATATCTTCCTAGCATCCCAACAACAAATGCAATGTCAGGTCTGGTACAGACCTGAGCATACATTAGGCTTCCAACGGCTGAAGCATATGGGATGTTTTTCATTTGTTCCCTCTCAAGCTCATTTTTGGGGCATTGACTTAAGCTGAATTTGTCACCCTTCACAATGGGTGCCACACTTGGTGAACAATCCTTCATTCGAAATCTCTCTAAAACTTTGTTGATATAGGTCTCTTGAGACAAACCTAAAATGCCTCGAGATCTTTCCCTATGGATCTTAATGCCAATGACATAAGATGCCTCACCCATATCCTTCATATCAAAGTTCTTCGAGAGGAATTGTTTCACCTCATATAGCAAATCCTTATCATTTGATGCAAGCAAAATGTCATCCACATATAGCACAAGAAAACAAACTTTACTCCACTAACCTTCTGTATATACATTGATCCATAATGTTCTCTTCAAAACCAAATGAGGCGATGACATTATGGAATTTTAAATACCACTGACGGGAGGCTTGTTTTAATCCATATATGGATTTATTAAGCTTACAAACCAAATGCTCACCATTACTAGTGGAGAATCCTTCTGGTTGTTTCATGTAAACCTCTTCCTCTAGATCACCATTAAGGAAAGCCGTTTTCACATCCATTTGGTGCAACTCCAAATCAAAATGTGCAACTAATGCCATAATTACACGAAGGGAATCTTTCTTAGATACAGAGAAAATGTCTCTGTGTAGTCGATTCCTTCTCTCTGAGTGAATCCTTTAGCAACGAGTCTTGCTTTATGTCTCTCAATGTTGCCTTGTGAGTCTTTCTTTGTTTTGAAGACCCATTTGCATCCAATGGCTTTTACACCATCAGGCAACTTAACGAGATTCCAGACTCTATTACTTGCCATCGAATCCATCTCTTCTTTCATGGCACTATACCACAAGTTCGAATTTTCAGAACTCATAGCCTGTGAAAACGTCTCAGGATCATTTTCGGCTCCAATATTGTAGTCAGACTCTTGCAGATACACAACATAGTCACTAGGAATTGCTGATTTCCTTACTCTAGTAGATCTTCTTAATGTTGCATCAACATTCTCTTGAGAAATATGATCATGTTGTTCAGCCGGTTGTTCAACAGCTTCAGACATCTGTTGAACTTCAGTATCTACTGGATCAGAATCAACAATTTGTGGTACCTCCTGGACTGGTTCTTCAACACGCCTTTGAACTGGAGGAGTGTTGTTAACAACAACGATCAGTCCGTTACTTGAAGTGGTACATCGAGCATTTGTATGATCTTTCTCAGGACCAACGCTCTGAGATCGATCGCTCCCACTAATCAAGTCATTCTCAAGAAATTTTGCATTTCTTGACTCCACAAATCTAATGCTATGAGATGGACAATAAAATCTATATCCCTTAGACTTTTCAGTATATCCAATGAAATATCCACTAATAGTCCTTGGGTCCAACTTCTTCTCTTGTGGATTATAGACTCTTACTTCAGACGGACATCCCCAAACGCGTATATGTCGCAAACTCGGTTTCCATCCTTTAAATAACTCAAATGGCGTCCTTTTGACAGCCTTGGTTGGAACTCGGTTCAATATATATGCTGCCGTTTTAAGAGCTTCAGTCCACAATGAGTTAGGAAGCTTGGAGCTTGCAAGCATGCTCCGTACCATGTCCAATAATGTTCGGTTTCTCCTTTCAGCTACTCCATTTTGATCTGGAGAACCAGGTAAACTGTATTGGGCAACAATCCCATTCTCTTGAAGAAACCTCGCAAATGGACCAGTCGCTTGTCCACTCTCTGTGTATCTACCATAATATTCTCCGCCTCTATCAGATCTCACGATTTTAATTTGTTTTCCACATTGTTTCTCTACTTCAGCTTTAAACACCTTAAAAGCATCTAATGCTTCATTCTTGTTGTTAAGCAAGTAGAGATACATATACCGTGAGTAATCATCTATGAAAGAGACAAAGTACTTATCACGATATGCATCCATATCTGGACTACAAATGTCTGTATGTATGATTTCCAATAATTCAGAACTCCTCTTGGCACCCTTCTTTGAGTTGTTAGTCTGTTTTCCCTTAATACAGCTTATACAAGTCTCAAAATCAGTGAAATCTAAAGTACTAAGTACTCCATCATTCACCAACCTTTTAATTCTATCAATGGAGATATGTCCTAATCTCGATGCCACAACATAGAAGATTCTTCATTCACAACACATCGTTTTGTGCCAACATTTTCATGAACGTGCATAATAGTATGGTTATCATCATTTCGCAAATTAAGAAGAAAAAGACCATCAACAAAGTACCATATCCAATAACATCAGATTTATAAAATAAATTAAATCTGGAGTCTGAAAAGTTAAAGGAATAACCATCTGATACAAGTCTAGAAACTGAAATTAAATTCCTGGAATAACCAGGAACATAAAATGTCTTTTTCAAATTCAAAATGTAACCACTACTTAAAACTAAACTGCATGTTCCAACAGCTTTCACATGTGAGGACATCTTATTGCCTGAATAGATGTTACACTCACTTCCCACTGGTTTCCGCAGGTCTATTAAATCCTGCAATGAATTGGTCACATGAATTGTAGAACCAGAATCAATCCACCATGTGTTATGATTAACATCAATCATATTGGATTCATAACAAACAAGTGAAAGTTGAGTACCTTTCTTGTCAAGCCACTGCATGAACTTGGAGCATTGTTTCTTCATGTGTCCCTTCTTTTTACAGAAGAAGCACACAGACTCCTTCTTTATGTCCTTTACGGGAGGGATTTTCCCTTTCCTTTCCTCTCCCTTTATCTTTGGCCTGATCTTTCCTTTACTCTTTCCATGAGTAGTTAAGTTCACCATTTCCTTTTCCCTTTCCTTTTTCCCTCATACTAGCCTGCCCTCTTCCTAAACACACATGGTCAATAACTCATTGATTGACCATTTATCCTTATGTGTGTAATAAGATATCTTAAATGGGCCATATTGCTGAGGTAAAGTGCAAAGGATGTAGTGAACTAGGAAGGATTCTGACAACTCAACTTCTAATGCCTTCAATTGGGCCGCAATGTCCCTCATGCGCATGATGTGATCACGCACACCCTTAATGCCGGTGAGCCTTAGAGTCGAAAGCTCTATAATTAGGGTGCTGGCCATTGCCTAGTCTAAAGTGGCAAATTGCTCATCAATGGCCTTTAGCAAATCTTTGACCTTTTGATATTGCTCGACGGAGCCCCTTATACCAGCAGAAATTTTAGTCTTTATGAACATAACTGACAAGCGATTCGATCGCTCCCATTTTTCATAAAGACTTATTGCATCTGGAGTGCTGGTATCAGTTATTGCAGGGGGCTTCTCTTTCCTTATGGCATAATCAATGTCCATCCATCCTAAATGAAGGAGAATTCTCTCCTTCCAAACTTTATAATTGTCCCCTTTAAGTTCGGGAACATCACATCGCATATCAGAGTAATTGACAAGTTGAAGTGCTGCAATAATTAAAAATACATACTTATGTTACAAAATTTCGAGACTAATTAACATAGAACACGTTTTACCAATGTAAAAGCATGTTGAAATATGAATCTGGTGACATAAAACTTGCCTGTGGGCTAAAGTTTTAATTCAATTAGATTCATCTTAAGTCTTACGATAAAGCCATCAAATCATGTTCCTTTTTCTAATCCCTGTGGGTAAATTAGAAAATATGATTTGATATTTTATCCTAATTAATCATACACAATATAACAAAAATTCCTGTAAGATAAGATCTATTATATCGCATATAATTAATTGCAACTAATGTTTAATTTCCATATGTGATCTTAAATCATCCTTATATATAATTTTAATTAATTAAAGATGTTGTGGCTACTCCCAAATTATTTAAATTATATGGATCACTTAAACATTAACTAAATTCTTAAGCTCAGTTATTACATAAAATTATAAGCAATATTCTATGAACTTAATTCTAACACACTTATATTATCTAATGACAATTTCATGTATAATGATAAACCATAAATTATACACATAACTAAATAAATAATATAAGCATATAATATTAGTAATTAAATTCATAAAGAGCAAGCAAGAATTTATTTACTTTGATAATCAATACAAACTAATTTTAATATGTAAAATTATTTAACTAAATGTCACGATAATAATTGAAAAAAAATAGACACATTAAAATTAGTATTATGGACTTGATGACATTCTTCCGAAATGCAATGCAAATTCAAAAGGAGTGCAGCTGTTACGGAATTCATTATATAGCTCAACTATCATAATAATAATAATAATAGTAGGATGTTGCTGCAGAGGTTTTAAGAAATTATAAGTGGGCCCAGTGCCAATCGTCATAGCAAAAAGGAAATATTATTCCAATCCCCAACAAGATTATTCAAACAGGGAGAACATTCAACGTTTCCGAATTTCAACATTGATTATAATATATATAAATATATATAGTCAAATCAACGAGCAACTCACAGTTTCTTTTCCGACTTTCCAATAAATCCATATATATATATATATATATAGTATATTCAAGTCGTCTATTGTGGAAGTTTTTAAACCACATCCTTTAAAGTACTTTAGATGACCGAAACAAATAGACCACATTGTCTAAAGTTAAAACACATATATACGTATCATATATGTATCGTCTTCAACCTTGAGATTCCTCCTTTTATTATTATTATTATTACCCAAGAACACATAAACACAAGAAAAAGAAAAATAAAATCTCATCATCTAAAGATTTATGTCTCCATATATACTCGAAAAATAGCACTCCAAAAATAAAAATTTGTTCATGAGTAAACACAAATAAGACAGGAGAAAATGGTGATTCAACCATTTTAAACAATAGAAAAACAGAGAGTCAAAAATAACACCAGATTTGAATCAATTAATCATAGAGCAAGGCAGAGGCGTCAAGCGGCTCTGATACCAAATGTTATCATTTGAATTCGTATCAACATGTTCAGCAACCTTACGAACACAGATAAGACGGAAGCGGAAGCGAGAATTGTACATACCTCCAGCCATTGCGAAATGAACATAAGACACGATTCAACTGAGTTTTTTCCTGATTTTCTCTTTAGTTTCTGCCTGGCACTTCTAAACCCTTACTCACTCACTTCGATGGTGTAAATTTTTAAGAGAGTAGGCTTAGGGACCTTTACAGAAAACATCACGTTCCTTTATATATTACTCTGTCCATCATAGAGTTTGTTGAACGTGATAGGGCGTGGATACGAGATTTACTCGCGTGAATAGTGGGTTAGATCGTGTTCAGAAAATGGATCACGTTTGGAGCCAAGTTTCCCGATGAAACAGCAAAGGATCTCAACTGATATCCTAATCCAAATTAGAGCATAATGTCTCACGATAAGGACGGGAAATTTCAACATAATCTACCTTATGAAGAGGGCCATGGGAATGGCTCCAACCTTTAACAACTAGATAAACATACTTTGGTAGACAACAAACCTTACGACCAATCAGAGTGGGGTTTGAAGACTCCTCATCACTACTCTGAAAATTAATGTTGAACTCATCCTTACTAACACCACCACTGGGATTGGGACCCCCATTGACTCTCACAACCTCCTTACCTTAATTCCACCCAAAGGCATTCATTAAACTTCTCTTCCTAGTCTCGGTTAGAATGTCGGATCCAACAGGGGATTTACCATCCCTGAGGTGGCACTATAGGGAATAACAAAGGACTTAGATTGACTCACTATGGATATGAAGTAGGAAGAAAAATATACAAAGAGGTAAAGGAAAACTTTTTGGAAAGATAATGGCGAGAAGAGGGGATATTATTAGTGCATAAGGTTTTCCCTTATATCACCGCGAGTGGAAAGGGAATGAGCTTTTGTAAAAGTTGCCTTTGGAAATAGTACGGACATTTCAATCAATTGTCTCGTCTTGATAGTAGGATACCCCAGCAAGAAAGGGGTTTTTGAGTGATTTTGGTGCGAATTTTGAAAATAAATCCGAAAAAAAGGTCATTGTGAAAGATATTCCAAAAGTAGGGTATCAAAGGCGTTGTTTGTAACAGCGCCTTCTTCACAAAAATTTATTCATTTAGTATAAACTAAAAAAAAAAAAAATTATTACTGAGGTTAACATGACCCAATATAATCAATACAAATAATAAATCTAGATTCAATTTCAAAATTCCTAAAGTGAACACAACTTCAACTAATCTTTTTGACGTTACAGTATCAAGCAAATAAAAATAGATCAAGTTAAAAACTTAAAAAACTCTAGTTATAAAATTAAAAAAAAAATTAAAGCATTTTTATGTAACCCATTAAAATTATAACAAATAATAAATTTTGATTTAATTTCAAAATTCGTAAAGTTGAACACAAGTTCAATCAATTTTTTCATTATCACATTATCAAGTAAAAGAAAAATACTATTTAAAAAATCAAAAATTAGAATTTTTAGAAAACAATTTGAAATATATTATAAAAAAATTCCTAAAGCGACCATAAAAAAAATTCAATTTTAAAAAAGATTGAAACTTAAAAAATTTTAAAAATTATTGACAATTGTAATGTGACCAAATATTATCAAAATAAATAATAAACCTAAATTTAATTTCAAAATTCTTAAAGTGAGCACAACTTTAACTAATCTTTTTGATGTTACAGTATCAAGCAAATAAAAGTAAGATCAAGTATGGCATTTAAAAAATTAAAAAGCTTCTATTATAAAATTAGAAAAAAATAACTAAAGCGTTTTTTTGTAACCATTAAAATTAAAACAAATAATAAATTTTGATTTATCAAGAAATCAAATAAAAAGAATAACTATGATGCTTAAATATAATTTGATAATATACATTTATGCTTTTGAAATATATTTATATATTTTTACTCTCGTAATTTAGGAAAAGGAAATACATAAAAATATTTTAAAACAATTATAAAAATATCATTGGGATAAAAATAATATCAAATAAAAAGAAATAACAATTTTTTTAAATTAAATTTTTAAAAGTTCACTTTAGGAATTTTTTAGTACAATATATTTCAAATTGTTTTCTAAAAATTCTAATTTTTGATTTTTTTTAAATTGTATTTTTCTTTTACTTGATAATGTGATAATGAAAAAATTGATTGAACTTGTGTTCAACTTTACGAATTTTGAAATTAAATCAAAATTTATTATTTGTTATAATTTTAATGGATTACATAAAAATGCTTTAATTTTTTTTTCAGTGTTATAACTAGAGGTTTTTAACTTGATCTACTTTTATTTGCTTGATACTGTAACGTCAAAAAGATTAGTTGAAGTTGCGTTCACTTTAGGAATTTTGAAATTGAATCTAGATTTATTATTTGTATTGATTATATTGGCTCATATTAGCCTCACCAATAATTTTTTTTTTTTTAGTTTGTATTGAAGGCGTTATTACAAATAGCGCCTTCAAGGGAAATATATTTTTGTGAAGAAGGCGCTATTTGTAACAACACCTTTAGTACAAATTCAAAGGCGTTGTTACAAACAGCGCCTTTAATACCCTACTTTTGGAATATCTTTCACAATGACCCTTTTTCCTGATTTATTTTCAAAATTCGCACCAAAATCACCCAAAAACCGCAAGAAAGGCTGCGCGAAAGGAATGTGCACATCTTTTTGAATTTTAAGGATCCTGTCACCACGCCACATCCAACAAACCACACAAATTACTGGCTTAAGCTTCTGACCTTAGCAGAAACCCCAGGCTCATGACTCTGGCGGCGACCTGAAGCTCACAACCTCCATAGCAACATTAGGTGACACTATCGAGGGCTTGACCAAGAAACCCCAAACCTCAAAAGGTTTTGAGTAACCCTAAGGATGCAGCTCAGATCTTGAGTCACCCCGAGGACACATCTCATACCTCAAGCCATCTTGGGGACAGCCCAAGCAAGCATGACCATTGATTGACCTGAAGGCATCGATGTCATTACCCCCATCACGTGCCCATAATGGAAGTGTAGGGAGCAGGTTGATAGTGAACTTTCAAACAAGTCTTATTAGGTTAGGGCCCAGCAAAGGGAAAGGCCTATAACTTAGCCTCTATAGATAGGCCACTCCATAATAAGCCAATAGGATGGTCACACCACCACGGTAAGGACAAATGCTTATGCAACCTTGGGCTATCCTAGAAAAAACACACCTCACGAGCTCAACCTCGATCTCTATACGTGGGGGATATGATTGGCAAGGTCATGTAAATCGTAACCCTCAACCTCTTCAAGGGGTCCACAACGACATAACAAGTGGATCTCCTTAATAATCAGTGCCCGATCCAACCACCCTCTATACCTAGCATATCTGTGCTACGGAATAGAAACAAACGCGAACCGTATCTGACATTATTATACCCAACGGCTTAAGCTAGCTGACGACTTAATAAGGACCTATCATGTGTAAACGGTGCTCCCTGATCCCCTTGGAGAATTATCATGGCCTCTTTATATTGAGGTTTAACCATTTTCAAAGGAGGTAAGCAATCAAGTACAAAAAATCCACCGTGAGGGCTACCTTCACCTCATCCATAAATTTCTTTCTCATTTTACCTAAGGTGCACCTACGGTCTGACTTAAGCATCGGAATGACTACGCCAAACAACCCCTTGGCATAGAGCTAATCGATCTCTCTATGTGTGTAGGTTTTAAGACAAATTACTTAGGCACGATTTTTATAGAGAAAAGGAGTCCAGACCTTTATCGGCGAGTTCAACACCTGCAACACGGTATATCATTGAATTTTTATTACTTCTCTTGATATCATCTATCATTAATACACTTTTTTCTTTGTCAAGAAACATAGCAAACAATGTTAGTGAGGTAGTGGAAATAGCCACAAAATTCGATTGTATATTAAATTGACTATTTAAAAGTTCAAGTACCATATTGAATTTTTATGCAAAGTACGTATATCAAATTTGACATTCTCCCCTTAGAAAGAGTTTATCATATCTTTAAATAAGGTTGCAAATAAGTTGAGTTAAGCTGAACTTTTGAATAATAGACTCAACTTGTTTAAAAAATATTGAACTCAATCTAAGTTTTTTATTGAGGAAAAAATTTAAACTCGAGCTCAATTTATTTAGATAAACAAGTTTTATTTCAAGTTCAAGTTTGACTTATTTAAAAATTAAGCTTTAAGCATGTCAAGCTTTTTATTGAATCTAAAATTCAAATTCGAGCTCAGCTCTTTGAAATAAGCAAACTTTATTTCGAGCTTAAGCTTAGCTCATTTTCCATTTGAATTTCCATATCTTGATTTTTATAAAATCTAAAAATATTAAATAAGATTTGTAATATAATATATATATAATAAATATAAATTAGTTTTTAGTTTTAATTATATATTTATGTAATATATTGTATGTATATAAAACACACAAATCATCATATAAGTTAGAAATTGAATTTAGATAGTTTAAATAAATAAAACAAGTAAACGATAGAATATATTAGCCAACTTAACATAATGAAATAAATAAATAGATTAAATTGAAATTTGAGATCTTAAATATTACTATCAAATTGTTTATTTTCTCTCATAGCCAATTTCAAGTATGAATTTTAATATCCCCTTCCTTTTAACTTCAAGTGAACATAATTTTTTTAAGTTCAACTACCCAATTTTAAAAGGCTCAAGTTTATCCATTTTAGTCAAAATCCTAATGTCTTCATCTTCATGAATTTTAAGCTCAGCTGCTTATTTAAAAATATTAGTTCTTAACTCCAAACCCAAACTAAATATCAATTTTATCAAACTAAATTTCAAAATTGAATTTCTAGTTCAAGATATTAATTTTATTAGATAGATTCTCAAATTATTTTCTAATTATTTTCAGTATTTAAGATAATTATTTGAAGAGTTTGAATCAAAGCCCTTGCCTATAAATTATCTTTAAATTATCCTTATCATTTCCTTTCTCTTATTTCTTCACTTGCCCTTTCTTCCTTTCCTTTTTTTCCTTCTTTCTACATTTCTTTCTTTCTCTTTTTCCTCTTCTTCCCTTTCTAAAAAATATATCCCAAAATCTCAATTTCAAGAAGATTAAAGGAGAAATAGAAAGTAAAAACAACATAGAGGATAGAAATCAAGCTAGTAGAAGCTATAAGAACTAAGAAAGAGAAGTAATAAAGAAGGTCAATTAAATTAGATTTGTCAAACATATAAGTTATGTTGTTTTCTAGTTTTACTTGTTGTTTATGCATGATAATGATAAATTAAAACTAAATAAGTAGGAATTTAGATAAAACTTGTAAACTTATAAGATGTGAACTTGTGTATCTAAACCTAGGTGAGTTCATGCATATTAGAACTAGAAGTTGATGATGAAATATGAAGTGTGTGTATGTGTGTGTGTGTTGTAAGTTATGATTCTAACTTGTATGTGGAGTTTAAGGTGTTAAACGTTAAGTTTGAGATATAAAACAAGTAGATAAATAACTTAAATCGTATGCTCTATTTTCGCGAAAGAGCACGAGGGCAACATGGGGTACCCTAGTCAATTGTACTCCTCATTGTTGCTTAAAACACATGAATTTTTCCTATCCAAGAAGAAGTACGACTAGTACACGACCTCTCATATCTCCTTGTGTTTCCTTTGTTAAGGAACACAACTGGAAATATGACTTTTCTCTTCCCCTATGTTTCTTACCAAAGAAAAAACATAACTGGACCTATCTAACCGTGTTTCTTACTGTTTTCTTCATTAAACATAACTCCAGAACAACACGGGTTTCCCTCTCTAACCATATTTCTTTTTTATCCTTAAGTGCTATAAATGTTAGGTAAAACATGGAAGGGACACAACTTGCCCTATCTCATCGTGCTTCTCTCAATTCTTCAACCTAATAACAAAACACGATGAGAACACGACTGAATGTATTTAGTAGTGCTTCTTTTATGCAGGAACACAAGGAGAAACACGGCTAAACCTATCCATCCGTGTTCTTCATAAAAAAAATAAAGATAAAATAAAATAAAAAGAAATAAATATAAATATAAATATAGTATATATAAAAATGTAAAAACTAAATTGAGTATTTGCATAAGGTTTTACTAAAATTTAATTGATAAATGATGAAATTTGAATTTAGTAATAGATTAATAAGCTAAAAATGAATTAGAATAATTAATATTTTATAAGATATAAATGAAATAGTCTTATTGAAATGATTGGATATGACTTAATAACTAAATTAAATGATTAATTGTGCATAGCTTAATTAAGATTAAATTATATTTATTTTAAATGTAACTTGAAATATAATAGGCTTAATGACTAGTTAGATTAAACATGGAAGCTATGTATAAAATGAAATTAGTTAATCAACCTATGTTCAACTTGACTAAATGAACATTAATGAATTAAAATGAATTAGATTGATTAAGTTTAATGAACTTGCTAAGTTTAAATTAATATAAACTTAACGTGTAATTAGCTTAAATGTAATATGTTAAGTTAAATCCTAATTAATATAGAGAATGTGTTGTTTCTAGAATATGTTAGATTAAAGTTTTGTTTAATAAAAGATAATTTAACAGACAACATAGAACCGTCCTTATCTTAGTGTGGTGATTTTCGCAAGCATGGTTGTGTTTCTACTTAGTGTCTAATCAAATGAAAACATAAAATGAGTCTTTAATAAGAGTTAGATGTAAGAGAATATATAATTGAATTGTTTATATAATTTAATCTTTTGAATAGATGTTTAAGTCCAACTTCTACTTCTTCTGGACTATCATCCGATTATTCAAACATCAGGTACGCAATAATATGTTTGTTACGTACTGGGATATGCATATTAAAATGAATTAAAACTTAAAAATGATCTAATAATTGAGTGTTACTTGTGCTTGTATAGTTCAATCTATTTAATGAGCAACAACTTGTTTGGAGTTGGGCATAGTAGTTAGGCGTTTAGACCACCTCTTATCATCATACAATGGCAAATCATAAGTAGCTCGGTGGGTAACTAATGGGACAAGTAGTATCGACATAACATTTGCTTAAGCTTGAAAGGAAGTAACATGGTTTAGTTCACATTTATGGAACTGGTTAAACTAAACGATTTATGAACTGAGATAAGTAAAACTATGTAACCACTATAAACATTAGATGAGACTATTTTCCTTTTTCAGTTAGATAGATGAGATATAAGTATGTAGACTGCTTATATTAACCCTTTAAGTAGCTATTCTTACTCGGGACCCCCATAATCCCAAAAACGTGATTCGAAATGTGAGTGCTCTAGTGTTGATTTATTTCACTTGAATTAAAAATATAAACTGTTTGGTGCCGTATTACATTATGTTAACCTTGTGTGTCATCTCGTGTGTGCTTATGTTGTTGTTGTATTAAGATTCAGCTCATTGCTTTCCTCTTTCCAAGTACTGTTGAATGATGATGATGTTTGACTCGGGTTTTGGATGATAATGAAGATTTAGAGAAGGAGTGAAGTGAATTTAGGACTATTGGACGATACTGGTAGAGCCCATGTTTTGTAATATACTTTTAAACTTTGTTTATCATCATGAAATATATGGGAGATACCTGCTGGTTTGGTTTTGTTATGAAAATTAATCTACTCATGAGAGTAGATTATAAAATGTTTTTGAAAGATTTATTTTACTATTATGGATCTCGTTTTTTCAAAATATAATTACATGATTTTAGAATTTAAAAGTGACTAAAAATATTGACATAAATATATCTTTACAAGTAGCCTGAGCATATAATATACAAGCATTATTACACGCCTTGTTGTAACTCTAAGCGTTAATGTGTATACTCACAGTTCTCCTAGCAAACTTTTATTCACAACCCTAATAGTGAGTTTATTCACGAAACTTGTTTATGAGCCTATATTGGAGTACAAGTGTAGCTCATTTAAATAAACAAGTTTTAGTTTGTACTTAAATTTGACTCATTTATTAATCCAACTTAAATTCAACCGAATTAAGCTTAAGTCAGATTCAGCTTAAAACAAGTCCTTAGCTCAGCTCAAGCGTCAAGCGAGCCGACCCAAAATGGCTTGCAGAAGAACTTAAATCGTTTGAAGCTCTATGTTCAAACTTCCAATTTAGGACAATACAGATTTCCGGTACTTAATTATGAGGCAAAGATTGAAATAAGACGAATTGAAACAGAATAGTTGAAGTTTAAAATTGTAATGAAAATCTATTCTCGTATTTTGGAATGCCAAAGAATTCACTAGCCACTCATTATTATAGTGGTAATTGTTAAAAATAATCTTAATTATGTTGAAATAAATATTATCATACATTAAAAGTATACTTTTATATATCTCTATTAACGAAAGTGGATTAGAATTGATTTGCCAACTCAAAAATGGAATCAGGTCTTCTTTTAAAATTACTATATCTCTATTAAAGATGTTTTCAATTAAGGAAAGAAAGAGTAAAATCCAAAATCCGTTGCATATTTCTACTTGTAATTTTCACATATCAGGTTGAACTGGGAAGGAAAAGCCAGAATGACCAAATCAACATCAATAACATAACATAAAATCCCTGTTTAATCGCATTATTCCCGATGTCTTTAGTAAAATGTGCTAATTGCAAAAAGAAAATTAATAAATAAAAATAAAAAGAATTCTTGTTTTATTTACAAAGCAATGATACTATCATACTTTGAGATTTAAAAGTTAAAAGCTTTTCACTTTTATTCAATTGTTTTGTGTAAGTCCAAATTAATTTTTTATTACATTATGGGTCTGTTTGTTTTGGTTTTTTTCCGGGAGATACAGACTTTTTCAAACTTTTTGCTAACAAATTATTTATCAAGAAATAGATATAGATAAAAAAAAGTTGACAGTTCTCATCAAAAGATCAAATAAAACAAATATGATAAAATTTAGATGCAAATCGGATATATTTACACATATCATTTTAAAAAGATACAGATACAGATGAAAAACAGACAATCCAAACAGACCCCAGTGTCAAAAATTGATACCATTGCTATCTAGAAAACCCAGAAAAATGGTGTAGCTGGGCCTATTGGATCGATTGGATCTTTCTGGTTTGATATTAATAAGAATCAAAGGAGTTGCACTAGAATGCCCAGATCAATCCAGATGTGATTGCACCATTTGTTACATCTTATAATTTAGTGCTTTTTTATTTCTTTCTCTTTCTTTTAGAATTACATCACGGGTATATAGATGGAAATTTGCTGGTCCGAGAATGATGTTCTCCTCACGTCCCAATATATAAATATTTGCTATGTATTTATAAAGGGATAATAATTGTTTGTTTTATTTTGAGAATATTATGCAGTATATGCTGTCTCTTTGAACATGGATTTAGATTCTGTAGCATTGGGTTTGAAAATATAAAGAAATATATCTCAAGGTCCGAGGTTAGGTCCAACATTAGCAAGCACATGACCCAGCCCATGAAACTCGGTCGTTGGATTTGCAGGAGATATGCCTGATTGAGAGGGAAAATATCAAACATCGGATTGCACGAAGTCGACGTAGCAAAAGAAAAGTAACTCGCTGTTCCACTTTGGTTTCAACTTCTTATGAGATGTCCCTGTCTGTCTGTCCTTAACGCTTACTCCTTTGTTTTCTTTTCTCTTTTTGTATTTCTAAATTCTACATCCTACCATCCTTCCATCCCGCTTCGCTCTTGATGGATATAATTATTGCAATTTTTTTTTTCTTTTATATATAGATGGGCCACTTCGGCGGATTAAGGAAAAAAAAAACAATTTTTTCAAAAAAATTACACAAATTCCACCGAATGAAAAAAAATTTTCCAAAAACAAGCAACCCAACCTCGTCTTTTGAAAAAACAAGATTGTAACTAGGCGACTTTTATCTCTTCAAGAGATGAGATTGGTGAATAATACACTAACTTTATTTTTTGAAGAGACGAGCACAGGATGAACCTCGTCTCTTCAAGCGACGAGATTGATTTTATGATACTAAACCCGTCTCTTGAAAAAACGAGATCGGTCATTTATGACCTCATCTTTTTAAGAGACGAATTTAACTTATTTAAAATTGATATTATTTTTATCTTAATAACATTTTATAATTTTTTTTTAAAAGTATATATATTAATTTCCTTTTCCTCCACTTTGGCACTGTCCTCAGCTTTTTTTTTTTTTTTTTTGACCCCTGCCTCATATCCAAAGGTTCCCGACGTAAGCGTTTCTATTTTGCTTTTTCCACCAGCAAAGGAACGTTAGTGGATTTACTATATATCTATTTGAAGGGACACTTAATAAGCAAATATTCGTGTTTTTAATGATGTAATAGTTGAACTTGTCAAAACTATTGATGTTACTAACAAAATATGTCACAAAAAATTACAACCTATGTTGTAATTTTAATGATTTGACGGAATACTGAAAATAATTTATAATCTTAATTCATTTGTTTTATGTAATTGTTGATCAATTTGAGTTGGCAAAATCCGCTCGGTTGTGGCGGTTGTCAGAAACTCTTGATTTTTCATATTCAACTAACATAAAACAATACTCACCTTTTCAAAGATACAAGTTCTCAACATTATAAATATACATATAGATATATATAAGCATAAAAAGATTTGTCAACTTTTCCATCCAAAATATTAAGGGAGTATTTCGCACTTGTTTTGCATGATAGAATAAAATATAATGTATTGATAGCTAAATTTATGTTAGAATTTTTCAAGTTTAATCTAAATTGATCAGAACATAAGCTAATCCAACATCCCACAAGCTGGATATCTAGCTGGATTTAGTCGTTCGCGACAAGACCAAGCGGACCATTTAGTTGCTCATCTACTTAGTCAGGAGGATCCTACTTGACACATAGTCACTCGATTCAAATGACTCTTCCCCACTCAGTAATTGAAAGTGGCTTGGGGCCATCTCAATAATCATCATGCACTCCACACTCAACAAATATGCATTCAATATGATAACTACTAATTGTCATTCTCTTATATGTACCTCCTTGGACATTATTCACGGATATCTAGTAGCACTTAACCAAAACTCTATTTTTGTACTTGTTCACTACCTCTTATGTATTACTATCTTGATTGTTAGAGTGACCACCCTTAAAAAAAATTCTGGGTGCCTATTGACATATTTTTTGTTTTGCTGCCCCAATTATTGATAGGTCATTATTCAATCTACTCTTACTACAACCAAGACAATAATAGAAATAAAAATGCAATTCCTAAAAGATATATTACGAAAGTAATATTACTACTTTGGTTAATTGCACTCAAATGAGATATTAATAATAAATTAAAATATATTAAGTACCAGCATAGTTTTACTATAGTCTATTATTTGATGGGATAAAAGCAGGTTGAGTGCTTATACTTTTAATTTTTGAAAATTTAATATCTTATCTTTAGATATTGGTAATTAAGTGCTTGTATTTTCAAAGTATGTGCGATTTAGTGTCTCTGTTAAATAATATATGACAAACATTCATTTTGATGACAAAATAACAGAAGGCGCTTGACAAAATTTATCAAAATCTAAAGATTCAGCACTAAGCTACCAAATAATTGCCATAAATTGAGAGTATGAGCAATTGGTCTACTATTATCATACTATTAAAATTAATGTCCATCAAATATTATTTAACGGGGACACTAAATTACACATACTTTAAAAGTAAAAATACTAACTTGCCAAAATATAAAAATGAAGTACTAAATTGTTCAAAGTTGAAATAAGAGGTACTTAGCCTGCTATTATCCCATTGTCTGAGTATGGATTAAGTCCTCTATTATAGGTGTATTCATGGTTCGGTTTTGTTCGATTCAGGGGTTGAACCAAACCGAACTGCATTCAAAATGGTTCGGTTTAAACTCTTAATGAACTTAACCGCTTTTAACAGCTCGAGGTTTTGAACTGAACCACTTTACATGTGGTTCAGTTTGGTTCAAACTACTTTTAAAAGATTTAGTTCTAATAAATAATATTAATAGTCATTTGAGTTCGCAATTTGAGATTGAGAAATGATGCACAAAAATTAGAGTCACTTGTCATTATATCAAGTCATATATTTAAAAATTTCAAAGGTATATATTATTCAATTTTAATAATATTTTTCAATGTGAATTTAAAATAATATTTTTTAAATAAATTTATAACACTAAGAAAATTATTCTTTTGCATTAATTCCATATTTGCTTATAATATTCTTCCTTTATAATGTATTTAAATTTTTATTGTACTAATTAATTTAAAGTTATAAATTATTCCATTTTTGTTGGTTGTAGATGCTGCAACTTAATATAAAACTTCTTATAAATGTATTCCATGATAAGAATTTTGTATTTTGTTGAATTAATCTTAGAGCAATATAAGTCCTAATATGTGATGCTCAAGAGCAATAAATAAATAAAATGACTCTTATTTATTTTTTATTTCTTTTAATGTGAAACGGTTTGATTTAGATCAAACTCAACTACAACCGTTTAGGGTTTTTCTGAACTAAACTACAAACCAAAACAAATAATAAAAGAATTGCATTTTACGATTTAGTTCGGTTTTTGGTTCAGTTTGGCTCGATTCAATGAACAGTCTTACTCTATTGTCATGGATAGAAGTGAAAATAGGTAAAAGAAATAATTACTCATTTGGCCATATTAAAAAATTAAGAATCATTATTTATAGTGATAGGATTTATATATAATAGTTATTTCACAGACCAAAGAAAACAATACACACATTTTCCGCTCCCCTTATTTTTATTCCACTTAAGTCTTAACGTCTTATAAATCTTCCCAACAACCCCCTAACAGTATGACAAAAATTTCAACTC
This sequence comes from Combretum micranthum, assembly GCA_024138025.1. Taxonomy (NCBI): domain Eukaryota; kingdom Viridiplantae; phylum Streptophyta; class Magnoliopsida; order Myrtales; family Combretaceae; genus Combretum; species Combretum micranthum. Next base: position 113,912 of record JAMXBD010001706.1, on the reverse strand, counting down.
CGCATGCTCAACGAGCTACTGCAGTCCCTAGCTAGAAGAAATCACATCCAAATCAACGCAAAATCACCAAATGAGAACCGGTGGTGCCTTCCTCACCAAAAGAAAGTTAATAATAATAGTTGAAAAAAACAAGAAGATCATGACTAATGATTCTAAAAGAAGGCAACAACATCATTAGCACAGGGTTACGCAGAAAACAACAAAAATTGAAAGGGTTAAATTATAGAGGACTAAAAATTAATAATTCTATTAAATATTTGGATTTAACTTAAGGTTAGAAGAGTTGGATCCTTACTTAGGATATTCAATGTAGATTTGACATGATAGATTTAAATTAGGCTCTGTTAGGTCAATATGTCAGACATCATGCACTAAAAATGACTCATCTTGGCTGTTTAATGTCAAGATAATTATATTGACGATTTTGATGACTAAAATCTATATATACTCTAAGTTCTTTCTCATTTGAAAGTCAAAAAATATGATAGAAATACTAATAATGCAGTTGAATTTCTATTTTGAAATATCAAACACTTATTTATCATTACTGATAGAGTTTGGTGTTTGATAGTTCATACACCTATCATGAATATATTTGAGATAATTAAGTTTGTTTACTCGACATCTTCATTTCATCTCCCTCTCGCTCTCAATCACCTTTTAATTGTTATCTTATGCTACTCCTCACAGGTTAAGTATAACACATAACTCACATAGTACGCACGTGATTATTCCACTCAAATTCATATATATACATAAAAAAAAAAAAAGAATGAAAATAGTCTAACATGGCAATTTACACACTGATTACATCACCCGTCCAAATAGACATAAGAGTTTATAACCTTTGGATTAATAGTAGTTAACAACAAAGATAAAAGATAATTAATGGTTCTTCTCAATTCTCAGGCCCCTACCAAGTATTGGCTCAGTGGACAAAAATGACTATGGCAGTCATTATATAGGCGTTCCTTTTTTTGATAAAAGGTCATCCTTCCTGTAACACTTTATTTATGTAAATACCAATTCGAGGTATTGAAATAAACTATAGAAGTTCAATGGTTACAAAGTCATGATTTAACGACTAGTGCTTGTGTTGCTTCATCAATGACTTTTTTCTGTAGAATAGTGCTTATGTGACACTATTAGGGAACATTCTTACAAGATCTACTATAACTCATCATCAAAAGGGCTCTCACTTGACTAGATACTTGATGTAAGAAAATTTAATGTAGCCAAAATTATTATTATCTCCGAATGATGTTGAATCTATAATTTGAAGGTCATAATTTTTCAGCAAAGAATTGTAATATTAGAGTATTGGAAAAATTTTATGGTCCAATTATTAATTTTGACGAGATCAGTTCCATTGAAGATCCAACGATTTATATTATATCAAATTATAATCAAACTATTAAAATAGTTGATATTTCAATTATTATATTTATTTTAACTATTAAATGGTTAACTGAACGGTCTTATCGAAGACATTGTAAAAGCTCCGTCACAATTTGTTATTAGCATTAAAAAGATAAAAATATTATTACTGATGTTCTTAAGATATATAAGAACCTGCAGATTATATGGGAAACATGTTCCACAGCGCCATTTGCTTGGGAATTTTCATTTCAGCCAATTTCAATTAGAGCTGGACAAATGGGCTATAGCCCGCGGGCCAGTCCGTTTAACCCACTTTAAAAGCGGGTTAGGGCCAGCTTTTTTTAGCCCGTTTAAAATTGGGTTAATTTTACCCAACCCACTTAACCCGCGGGCCAAAGTGGGCTAGCCTGCGGGTTAAGTGGGTTGACCCACCAACCCACTTTTATAAAAATAAAATAAATAATTATGGGGTAAATATGTATTAATGAAGGTTATTCTTGAGATTTTTTATACTTGAAATTAAATTTATGTGTTAATTATAACAAAGAATGACAAATTGATGCACATGCACCATAAAATTTTATAAAATATATTATTATTATTATTTTAAATGAAATATATTATCTAATAAGTTATTTTAGAAAACTTATTTTTATATAAAAAGTAATTAAAATAATAATGAAATTCATCATTAATAATATAACCTTATAAAACTCTCTTTTTTATTATATATATATATATATATTATTCAATTAGTATAAATAAGTTAAATGGGTCAACTTGACCCATTTAACTCACAAAATATGTAAGTAGGTTAAAAGGGTCAAAAAGTGGGCTGGCCCGTTTAACCCACGGGCTAAAGTGGGTTGGGTTAGGGTCAGGCAATTTTGGCCCGTGGGTTAAACGGGCCAACAAATTTTGGCCCGTTTAACCCACGGGCCAAAGTGGGCCGGGCCGGATTGGCCCGTTTAACCCACTTGCCCACCTCTAATTTCAATATATGTAAAACAATCCAAGAGAACGTGAGTCCAATGTCCAATAAGTTTGTCCATGCTCTATCAATCCTGACAGGGAAAGATCCCCCACCATACCGGTCTATGCTGTACCTAAGTTATGACTTCCACGCACCTGTGTAAAATTAAAAATCTACATATGCTAACTTTTCATGGAAGGGGTAAAAAAATCAGTATAATCAATTTGAAAATCATACTCTCAGAATTTTAAAATTACATGATCTCTTTAAGATATTATAAATAAATTTGGATTTTTTTTTAAATCAATTTTGGGTTATTGATAAAATTAATGGGTAAATTACACAAAACATTTAGGGATAAATTTGAGGTCTCAACATTTTAATTAGTTAAAAAAAAAATCTCAATGTTTGGAGAAGTAGGTCAATTGAGGTTTCCATTGACATGTGTCAATAAGAAAAATATTTAATTAAAATTCAAAAGATCCATCACGTTATGACATATGTCAATAGAGACCTCAATTGATCCACTTCTCTAAGCATTAGGACCTTTTTTAACCACTCGAAATGTTGGGACCTTAAATAAATTTATCTCAAACATTGGAACCTTCTAATATAATTTACCCTAAAATCAATTACTTAAATAATGTTAGACTAATATGAAATACTAATTACTATTTTAAAATCACATTAGTTACACATGCAAGTTTCATGATTAATGAAGATCACACGTGTAAGATAAGATTTTCTTTTCCAAATATTATTGGAAAGTTGTTGTTATTAAATACAATACAACTTCTTTATACTTTGAAAAAACATATGTTCTTATTGCAATTTTGGTAAGTTTAGAAAGTTGTGGTTGTTAAATGTAGCTTCTTTATAAATATTTATTTTGTTGGTCCAACAAGCAAATTGCATTTTTAAAATGCATTTTAAAATAGATTTTGATGGTTTATTTTTCTAGGAACAGTACATATGTGCTTAGCCCAAAAAAAAAAATTTTAAGATTCAATAATGCAATCCCATATTATTATCATCATTGTATTGTTTCCACGATTCATTTGTGCATTACACTTTGTGCATTAATTGAAGTCTACACATAAGAAAAAAGTATGGTTTTTTTGCTGCATTTGCATGATTTTACTTCTTTTTTTTTTTTATGTATCATGATTTTACTTATTCTATCTTTATTATGAAAATTTTTCGATCAATTTACATGATGGTTGTGGCAATGATGGTATATCAAAGATTATGGTTGCATCCAAATCAAAAGGGTCCTGTGTCTACATAGACTGACTAATTTCTCCTATTGGGATTTTGAAAGCAAGTCCAAAAGGTGTCTTGCGGACTGAAACTGTGTGATCATTTATGATAGTTGTGCTTGGCAAATATCTGTTGATCAATCGGTCAGAGAGTAAAGGGTACTGATACAGCAAATTTGTTTGAAGAGCAAGAGCATCATAGGAAAAGAAATTGCAAGTGGTCAATAAAGCAGAAAAAACACATAGGGCCATAGAAGTAATCATAAAGCTTGCTGTTGCTAGCTCCTCCCATATAAATCTTTTTCCAACTTTTGAGCTAACCTACAAAGCCTTTGATCATTTATTAATCCTTACTTTCTTTCTTTAGTGAAGAAATTGGCTGGCCAGTGTCAAAAAGGACGGTTCTCTTGTCTGGCCCATTCTTCGAAAAAGAATCTTAACTTGATTTAGTGAGTGCACTTCGCAATCAAAGCCTAGCTACCGAATTAACTTCAATGGAGAAAAGAGCAAAGATCTTGGTTCAGGTATTATCGATGTGACCATGTCATGTTGTCAATTATTCCCTTCCAGTTCCATCTTGTGACATATTAACAAGGTTTTGTGTTTTTTCATGTTTCATCATATTTATAAAATCGATTATACCTGATAGGTACTCCGATTGTAAGCATGACCTATTACTAAGATGGGTGAGAACTAATTATTGGAATGGATTGTAAAATTCAAATAATTTGGTTCGATGTAAAATAATTTATAGAGTTTTTATTGATGGCTAAAAGTAAATCTTGTTAAAATTGGTCTCATCAATCTTAATTTTTCAATAACTCTTGAATGTTAAGTAGGAAACCTTTTGACTTCGCAACCTTTCCTCATTCATCATGCTCCATTATAGCCTTGGCCTACTATTTCAAAGCCACATTTCTTATAGGTATACTGTAGTAACTTTGAACTCTTCAAGGAGTATCATTGACCACTTTTTGTTATAAATTTTACCTCTCCTTAGAAGCCTCATTCAAATATTCAACTTGAAAATTGTTTAAAAATTCAAATTTTACCACATTTTACCTCAATCACATGTCATAACGATTAAAAGCTTCTTGAGACTATTGACTTGCCTCTTTCATTCCTCTCCATTTCATTTCATCCTTAAGAATTAAAAATAGCACCAAACGCAATGTGCATTCCAATCCTATGGAGCAAATGATGCACATAGTATAAGCGAGCACATCATTAGTGGGTTAAGTTCACTCAAGTGTTAACAACAACAACAACTATATGTATATCATAGCTTACAAATTATTATATCAAAATTAGATATATCTTCTTCTTTTTTAAATTACAATGAGGAAGAAAAAATTCGAACCTAATAGCTCAAGGGTGATGCCATTAGACTACAAAGTCGTTGATAAATTAGATATATTTATGATAAAATTTTCTCTCTTTCCTGTATTTTTGTATAACTATTTTGAGGAGAAAAAATATCAATTTCAATAAAAACTATCCTAAGAAAATCATCCCTACACTCATTATTGTGATAACTATGAAAAATAACTTAAAAAATTTACATATTAATGTGCATTTTCTACTTTCCATGTACTTGTTAAAGATATCATAAAAGATAAACAATAAGGTAATGTTTAGTGTTTTTGGTATGGTATAATCTAAGGAGAAAAGTACAATATAAATTCATCTTACTATATTTGCTACACTAAATAAAGTATATGTATTTTTAAGGAGTGATTTTCAAGATTATATTATATATATATATATATTATCCTATATTTATTTCGACGACATTTTTCGTCATCACCACTGCTACTATAATATGTTATCACTATGATTCCTTGCCAACAACTACTATGTTGCAATGTTATTGCCATGCAATGACCATGAGTAGTAGCAAATGATGGTGACAAGTGTTAACTATGTGAGTGTGATAATGTCAGTAATGGCGTGATTTGGTGGAAATAGTAGTTTTTGCAACCATGGCAGATATGTAGTATTGGTAGAGATGAAGTTATCGCGATAGTGATGATGTAACATATGGTAGTAATGGCATTGGTGGTGTATGAGATTTTTTATGTGGTAAAAAGAGTAGTTAGGTTGGTGTAATGGTTATGCTATAAGTGTGGTGGTGTTACAATAGTAATAATGTGGTGATAATGATGAATCTATTATTGGTGTTGTATTAATGGTAGTAAATGGTGGTGGCATCGATGATAAGGATGAAGAAGGTAACAGTGGTAGCGATAATGTGTCCTGAAAACTACGGTAGCAATGGTGGTGGTGGATTATGGTTAAGGCGGTGCTAATAAGGTAGTGATGGTGATGAGGTGGCAATGATGGTAGTGAAGTGGTAAATAATGAAAGTTGATTTTTGCCCATTCATAATCTCTTAATTTTTATATCATTCAAATGTTGTCACGTATAACTAATTATTGAGATTTTGGCAAACAATTGGAAAATAAAAATCATTAGGCTAAACCTCAAGAAGAGGGTGAATTGAGTTTCAATGCAGTGTTAACAAATTTTTCAATTTTATTCATAGTTGTCAAAATCACGATTTTACCCATGCGTTTCTATGAGTTTACAATTTTTGGAGGTCCTTCTGAGTTTACTCATGGGTAAAATTGTTTTTTGGTAAAATCTTACGATTTCAACCGAGTCTACATGTAAACTTGCTATAGTCTTACGATTTTAATCGAATTTACTGATTCTACCTATTTGAGTAAAATAAGCCAAAATATAAAAAATACAACTGTGTGTTTAAAATTTCATCGACTATTAGGAATTAGAATGATGTATTTCTCTTGTTGTTGTTTCTATTTGGTTTCCACACACTCTCTCTATCTTTTTTCCTCCCGCCCTTGAAAACCCCTATTGTACGTTTATAAAATCCATTCAAGTCAAGTTGTAGTTGTAAAATTCATAAGAAAACTTATTTATTGCATTTATATAATTAATCATTTAATAAGTTGGAAATTTTGATTCTTCTTCAATTTATCACTTATTTCAAACAAAAATAGAAAATAAATTAATTTTGACTCTATGTAATCTTATTTATATATGTTATACCATATATTAAGAGTTATTATGAAAAAAAAGAACCTAATTCCTTTTTTCTTTTTTTCTTTTTACATCTATTATGTGTTATAAGTTTTCTACATCTTCTATAAGCATTTTTATAATTTTTTAAAGCTATTTCGCAAAGGTTGTAGAAACTTATATTTCTATATTTCGATTTTATGTTCCGATTCTACTGACCCCTTGGCGAGTGTGATAACTTTGATTTTATTAGATATTAAAACTATAAGTAACAAATATATGATTAGAGTATTGAAAATGAAAGAAAAGAGCTTAAGAATATAAAAACCTAGATTTAACATGAAGTTTGAATTGCACTCTACTCTTTATGATCACACAATGTTTCTAATTGAATACTTCACACATTGTCTTGTTGATTACCCCATATCCAATACTCAAAATGAGTTACACCAAGTATTACATACAAGAAAACACAAGTGAAGCTTTTTAAGAATCGTAATTGTAAATTCATTAAGCATTGCACTTGTACTCACTAAAAATGTACAAATTTAAAAACACAAGAACAATGAATAATTTGTATGTTTGTTTATATAGCAAATGAAAGCTCTTCAATCTCCCTCTAATTTACCTAACAACTTGCACATATAATCCTTCAAAAACTTGAGACATTAGGCACAAATTCCAAACAAGAAACCTTTCATTGAGTGCATTTCGATGGTTATAAACTCTATAAAGACTAGACTCTTTTGACTTAGTCTGGATTAACTTAACTTACTTTGTTTCTTTAGAGGTTATGATCTTGAATTCATCCATACCTTTGGAGATGGTTACTTAAAGTTTCAAACTTTGTCAACATTCTGATCCTTAATTGGTGTGGACTCTTGCGAGAGTAGTTTAAACTTCTGGTAGAGAGCATCAAGTAGTATGAACTCTTTCATAAATAGCCCCGATTAGTGGGCGCATGCAGCATTTAATCATCAAGTGGTCCGAACTCCTTGACAAGTGGTCTGGACCAATTTGACATTTCTATGGCAAACACATTAAAGAATACATACACATAGTTCGAACTCCTTTAAGTTGGTTCAAACCGCTAAGCACGTATGTCAAAAATATAATAGAAAAATTTTAAACCTAAATACACATTTCATTAATAGATTAACTTAGTTTATAAGTAATAAAACACTCTTAAATTTATTATTTACAAGTTATTCATTGAAGGTCTTGCATATGGAACATCTTTTGATGTAATGTATTTATTATAAAATGATAATTGTCAAAAAGGTTGTAAATAAAAAATTATTTACTTAGAATTATAGTTTTGTCTCGTTAAAATATTCATGAACTTTTTGGTTAAAGAAATGGCTGAAATCATAAGGAAAATATGATATCAAAAAAACATCATAAGATAGTTAACAAATTCTAGACAATTATAATTATTTAAACTTAAAAATTAATAAAAATTAAGAGGAAAGAATTCAAATTCGTAATATAAAGGTTAGTTTAAGATTGTAAAGAGAATCGATTTATTCTCTCCTATAACTTTTGTATCTGATAAATCAAACATAAATTAGTATGTTTTATCTTGTATTATGAGAAGTTGCAAATCAAACTTATGTCAAGAATATTTCAAGATTTGGAGTTAAAAGAGATCAACCAAACTACATCTAAAGTAAGAAGGAAGATGACTTGTTTGTCGACATTAAAAGATTATGGGGGGAAAAATGCTTTGAGATTCATTCAATGATTAGCATCCATCTTTTGTTACTTTAGTAATCAATTATAACCTTTCCGAGAAGAGTTTCCTTTTATTCCTAACTTTGATTTGAAAATACTTCATCTTATGATGATACTACTATAGTGAGCGGGTACAGGGTGTATAGGGTATAAAACCTTATCCATACCCTATCCTGTAAAATACATGATACTAAATCTTGTACCCAGAATCTGCCATGTACTACTTCGTACCTACCTTGCACCTTATAAAACCTACAGGATACCCCATAGGACCTTTTTTTCCTCTTCTCTAAATTTGAAGATTATCATAATATATATAGTTTTATATATGAAACATGAAAATTCACCTTATTTTCATATATTTACTAAAGCAAAATTAAATCTTAAAATAATTTCTCAATATTACAAATTTTATGATATCTAAAATTTGTTTATGTGATAATAGTAAAAGTGATATAAAAGCTTAAATATACAAATTACAACCAAAAATACATATTATAATGTAAAACATGTAGGGTTTTATGGTACAAAATTTCGAAAATTTTATTAAAACACAGCGGAAAAATGAAAACCCTATACCAATATCCATGTTTCTTGATTAGATTTGAACAAAATAAGGTTCTTGAATATACCTTATATTGATGCTTCAAACGATCAGCAAATCGGATTTGCAGGAACCGCAATCTCACAATCCCCTCTACGGTATCCATACGTGAACGATTGTATGCTAGCACTTAAGAACACGAATCTAATTTGTGTCAGAATTATTTTTCTCTTTTCTCTCTTTTAGGTTTGCAGAATTTCTCTGTCATTAATTGTGACGTCAATGAGTTTAACCTAAAAGGCCGTCTATAGATATATTTAGACATGTAGGAAACCCTAGAAGATATATATAATTAGATAGTTATTTAATATTTAATAAAATACATTATTTCATTAATATTAATTATTTGTCATAATCATTTATTATTCTTAATTATTTAAGAATAATTAAATATAATGATTCCGATAGGTTTAAATATAAAACCCTTAATATATTTTATTCGTTCTTTTGTGTGTGGACCAGTAAGTACACTAAGTTGGCAGTAGGTCCTAAACACTGTTTAGACCTACAGACATCATTAGTCTCTAGCAAGACATTTGTCTACCAAATTAGGTGATATACCAGTAATCCGATTTTTTTTTCTGATCTATAATTATGTCATTATCATTTTTGTCACATAATATCTAGATTGAACATAAGACATGGGGAGTGTCATTCTTATTTGTTCAATCTTACCATTTCTCGATTTCCAAGTGATCTGATAATACAAATGAAATTGATCACACTTATCAATTCATTTGAGCATGGCTATGCATTTCTCAGTCTCACTTATCGAGGGCCCAGAGATATCTCTTTCATGACGAGAGGGACAAATCCCATCTTAATCACTCAACTTTCTCTACATGATATACATTATGCCCAAACTTAACCTTTATAATTATCCGGTTAAAGACAACGTTTGATTGAGTTGAAACATAATGTTTTTCATGTTGGAACCTATGGTGATTTCAGGTCTGAGGATACGTTGACATGGTTATTATGAAAATCAATTATGACAATATTCCATGTAGTGATCTCATAGTAGGTCAGTTCAGCACACAGTCATCTAATATGTTGGCCTATGAGTTTCATTTGTATCATCATACAAATAAACATCCCATGTTTACCAAATAAAAAAACTCATACTAGATTTAATTCATTATCATTCTCATAATAATGATCATCTAGGAACATTTAGAATAATAAATTATTCATGGATTTCTATTATAAAATAAATATGCAAACAATACAAAATAAATGCCTCTGTTTATATATATATATATATATATATATCAAATGAAAATATCCAGTAATTGGCCTAGGGCACAATCACTAACAAAACATTATAACATGGAAACACTTCTATACAAATTAGCTTAAAAATAACCGACACTTTTATAATATAACTTGTCTCTATAATTAAATCAAAACATCCATGTCTTCAGTCTTTAGTCTTCATAATGCAACTTATACTTTGCTTCGGTTAATATCTAATATGTTTTCATCAATAGAACTTGTCTCTTCAAAATGAAGAGAACGTTAAAATAATATGTTAGTAGTATGGAAAATGAAATAATGCAACAAAGTTGAATAATTGCTACAAGGAATAAAAGAAACTGAATATTAATACAAATAAGTGCCATTACCTTAAAATAATATCGATGTTAACGTAAATTAGTAGAAATAAATAATATTATTTTATTATTAAAATTATTTTATATAATTTTTATAGGGTGGACACAAAGTACCATGTAATTTGTATCATATATATAGTAGAGTACAAATTTCAGGATAGGTATAAAGTATAAATATCTCATACCTATACCTTACTCTATAGTAGTAGGTTTCTAAAATTTTGTACCCAGAACCTATCCAATGACTATTAATACCCATCCAAAACCTACTTGGTTGAGCAAGATTCTGGTGGGTATCATATACAACATGATTACATGCTCGCTTTTAGCTACTATAATCCAATATAATAAATATTATTAAAATGTGGTGATTCTTAAATTGTCTTTTCCTTCTTCAATTGTGTTATAAGGAATGAGAGAATGGGAGTAAGATTTTATTTTCTTTTTTCCATCATGGGAGTAAGAGTTTAAAAAATAAAAAGAAAAACTATAGCTTGATATTTCATTTTTCTTACATTTACTCCATATATGCTCGATCCTCTTCTCATTAAAATTAAGCATTTTTCATTCTAAATTTTTAAAAGCCTATTTTCAAATCTCTATATAATTATTTTGCCATTCATAAAAAGTAACATAGAAGTTTCTTAAAATATACATAAAATTAGGGAAAAAAAAAAGAAGAAAAAAGAAAAGAAAGATAGGGTTTCGTTTTTTTTTTTTCCTCTTTTAGTTTTTATAATTTCATTATGCTAATGTTGTTTTTCAAACTAAAAAGCCACGACTTCTCTCTAGATGACCCTATTGGACTTAGATATATTTCTTTAGATTTAAATATTTAAACACTAATTGTCTTATCAATTTAAATGAATAAGACTACAATAGAATTCATATTCATGATAAATAAAGCTATTAAAAAAGACCAATCATACTGCGAACTGAATCACATCGAAATTTTGATTCTCTTTTTGAATGGTTTGATTCGCAATTTTGTTCGATAAAGGATAAGTGGTTCATAGTTTGAGACATTGGACCGAATCGTGTGGTTTAAACTGAACATTTTTACATATTTAAAAAGATTCAAACATATTTTTTTTATTAAAAAATTTACTTCTTTTAATTTTTTTATTTAAATGTGTAACATTCGTGATAATGAAATTAAAATGGTCATATAATATTTTAATTGTTGTGGTGAGTCTACAAATAAGATAATTTTTAAATTTTAGCCTCTAATGTTTTAAACATTTTTTTACTTTTGTCTTACTAATTAATCCACTTCTATTTGTATAATTGATAATGTATTAATTAGAAGTATACAACGGAATAAAATTTATGCCTCTTATTAGGATAGTATGTTCTTATTTTTTGAATCTAGTATTCATTATAGTTTTATACGATTATAATTTTATAATGGATAAAATCTTCTTATTGTAAGGGGTCAATAATTAATTTCAAATATTAGTGAAATGAAATATGTATTTGGAGCTTTTTGATAAAATATATTCTAATTTTAAGAATAAAAAATGTTTTGAACCACAAATCGACAAATTGAACTTATAGTTATGTTTGAATTTAAAGAAAAAAAAAAACATAATATACGGTTTGGTTTGGTTTTAGAGAAAAACCAGATCACATCATATTTTGTATACCCTTACTGAGAAATGAAATATAGTCGTGACAATATTTTCCTTAGTTAATTTTTTATTTAAGTTGGGATATTATGGAAAAATGACAATTTCAATATTGAATTGTTATTCATATGTTTGAGTAAAGAATGACTATTTAAATTTTTTAATAGAGAATCCTTATAGAATTGCTATTATAGTCAATTAAACGTCATGATAATTATTCATAAAGAATAAGATTGTAATTAAATTGTAATTATAACAATGTGAGTGAGTAGTAAATGATAAAAGAACTCTATCTTTGAAACTATGGTAGCATTTGTTTACGAGAATTGAGCAGCATAATGAGGACTAGATAGTACAATAGAAGAAGTACTAGACAATACGAGAAATACTAGATAGTACAATTCTCTTTTATCATGTTTGATATATACCATATTGAATAATATTTGACAAAGTTCTTATTAAGAAATTTTATCTTTGATCGGTTCCAATATTCTTGTATAATAAAATACAAGGAAATAAATTTTTAAGTTTTATCAAGTCTTATAAAAAGAATTTTATCTAATTTTAAATATATTTAGTAAACCAAATATGATATAATTACCACTATCCAACCTAGTATCATAAAAAATTGTGTAATCTAACTCTACCGATACATGATTATTGAATCGTGGTAAAGTTTTGGCCACAAGATAACTTTTTGACAACCTAAATGAAGCGCATCCTCAATGCACACCCCTGAGTTGCCCGGGACAACAAGGTTTCAAGTGGGCATGTAATAAAAGGAGACACAGATGTATGTTTTTTATAATTATTATTTCCACGGTTCCTCAGGTTTTGGCTGTACCCACCACGCTATGCTCGAACATAGGATCTCTCTCGTCGAGGTACTTGCTTGCTTCGGACATAATTCTGTTTTTGCCCTTCTTACGTTTACCACGTGCGCCCTGAGAATGTATGTACGGATTTCTTTGACATTCGACAGATGATAGATAGTAAATATATTTTTTAATTTTTTTATTAAAATATCAAATAAATCAAATATAGTTATAATATAATTATAAATCATATACTTTTACACATAAAATTAAATACCGAGAAAAGAGAATCCAAACGGACCCATGTGGCATGTTGAGTTCTGCAGTTGTATACAACTTACCCTTTCCAATTTACTTGCCCGTTTCCATTTCGCATTTTTTTTAAAAAATCTGTTTTGTGGCCAGATTCCAGTGAGCATGTCTGTATTTTCATTTTCAACAGCTTTTCGCATTTATATTTTATCATTTTTTGTCAAGGCTAAGGCTAATTGGAGGACATCTATCAGCTTTTATAGCTGATTTTCAGTAATCAATTTAATAAAACAATGTTAATAGATATTATTTAATTAAGGATTCTAATTAAAAATAAATTTGAATTAACAAAAAAAAAAAAAACAAAGACAAAGCGGTATGGGCTCAACAGCCCTTCTAAAGCCAACTGATGAGCACATTCCAGTGGCACCTTAAAATAAATAAAATCGACCATAATAAATAGGTGGATTGTGACTACCCAGTGAGTGGAGCGACCCTATTTTACCCTTGAAAATAAAGTACCAAATAAATTATTTTTTTTTCAGTGGTTAAATTTTTTGTTGCACGATCAAACTTTGATTGAATGCCTTTAGGTTACGTTTGGATAGTTTGATTTTCATCGGTATCTACATCATATCCATTTTATATCAATATCTAATCTATTTGATCGATTTATGAATAAAAATGTTTGTTTTCATCTGAATCTGAATCTGTTTTAGCAAACAATTTATTTGAAAACGATAAATAATTGAAGAAAGAAAAGAGGCATTCAATCAAACTTGTTGTTGCATGATCAAACTTTGATTAAATGCCATGTTTTTCTTTATCTTTTTTTACTCTCACTAGATTTTACACAGCGTAATAATGGACAAGTAGCCCAGCCCAGCTATCATAATAAACTGCATTCCCTTAAATTATTCAATCAACCGTTCCAAAATCAAGGGTGGTCAGCCACTGCTTGAGGAGGTCACATAACCAATTATGGGTCTGTTTGTTTTGGTTTTTTTCGGTAGATACAGATACTTTTTTAATTTTTTTGCTAATAAATTATTTATCAAAAAATAGATATATAAAAAAAAGTTGACAGTTCTGATCAAAAGATCAAATAGAATAAATATAGATAAAATTTCAATATAAAATCGGATATATTTATACATATCATTTTAAAAAAGATACAAATACAGATGAAAAACAAATAATCCAAACAGATCCTATCTCTTGGTCGTCAGCTATCCTTAACCATAGCTTAGCATAGGTGCTTCATTATATTTTTTAACATCTCCTCTAACCGACATTGACCACAGTATAGATTACAAATATGCAAAGTGAAACGAAAACAAGTTTCATGGTCCTACGTCGGTAGTGACCAGTAGGTGTGCGAGTGTATTTAAAGTTTGAAGGATGAATATTACATATTAAATATTTATATTAGGTGTTTTGACATAGGTTTTTTTTTTTTTTTCCTTCTCTACTTTAGTTTTTAGTTAAAAAAATGAAAACAAGTGTATATATATGTATGTATAATTTACCTTATATTTCATAAATTAGGGTTAACATCACTAATTTCAACATTTTACAAACTTATTTGCTTGTCATTTAAAGATAAGAAAATGTCAAATTACGTAATTAAACTTTAGTAAATATTCAATTTGGTATATAAAATTTAAATATTAATTTAATACTCAATCAAAATTTTTATAATTAACTTTTATCATCTCACCAACATTTTTTGCTTCTGTTAAAATTAAATGATATGTTATCTCTTTTATGTTTACATACATAATAAATAGATGACTATAAAATATTTTATTAGGTAATAAATTAACTATTTTAAAACTCAATTATTAAACTAAATTTCATATAAATTTTAAATATTAAATATGATACTTATCCTTTTGAAATATTGGCGTAATCCGTATATATTGCCTTGGAAAAAATAAAATTTGCTTGCTAAATCATCATAAAAATATTTACCTATAGTGGGGTAAAGGGGTATTGTCCTGGAGGCTAAACAAGGGATTAAAGTGTAATTTAATTAATCCGTACTCATCCTTTTTTTTTCCTTTTGTTTGATTTTTAATAAGAATAATGCCACACCTAATTTCCCTCAGCTAAGGATAAAGAGATTTATTCGTTGTCCCATTTCATGCGAGGTAATGGCAGATAAATACACCTTTTACTGGGGCCCAGCAACGGCAGAAGTACCTGTCCAAATCCCACTCCATTCTTCACTCACGCGCTTCCTCGCACTCGAACTTCACTCCCCATTTATGGAAAAAGAATAAAAAACTACATCTGATGCCGCTTTGAATAGGATTGTAATGTTTAATGATAACGATTTTTTTAGGAAAATTTGTTAAACTTGATATTTGTATTTTATTAAAAAAAATCTAATTTAGTATTTGGATATTAAAGTAGTTAATTTTATATTTAACCAAATTTTAACGTAAATGAAGCAATCTATTAGCATTAGATGGTAATATGAAAAATAATAAATTACTTTAACCATGATAGCAGTGTTAAAAATGTAATAAAATAATTATAAAAAATTAATTGAATATAAAATTAATTTTATAAATATTTTATTTTATATTATTTTATTTTATTTTGGAAACTTAAGGTTTAAATTTGGCATTGAAGAAAAGGACAGAATCTATCAAACATTTTTTGCAACGTCATATACAAAATCTGCGAGAAGTTTTCTCCCCTTATAATATCTACAAAAAGAAGTTGAAATAACAATATAATGATTTATATAGAAAAAAAAACATAAATTTGAATAATAAATAATCTTTTTAGCTTTAAAACATCACAAAAGAATTATATATAATGATGTAAGGTATGTTTGGATTGTCGGATTTTTATCTGTATTAGATCAGTATCGATAACTTATCGAATCAGTATTTGTTTGATTTGGTCGGTCTATGAATAAAGATGTTAGTTTTTCATCGTTATCATATTTGTATCGATGTAATATCGATGCAGTTTGAAAACAAAAAAAAAAAACAAAACTAAACCAATTATCTAAATAGATTAACATATGATTTATGTATATACTTATATATGTACATGTATACTAGCAAATCTCTCAAAATAACAATTCAACATAACCTAAACCAGATTGTACAATTAATTATTTGAGAAAGTGGAGGGAAAAAAAAGTGTAAATAGCTTGAGAAATGTACAAGAAAAAAATACACTAAATACATGTTGATCGCATTTGATTCACTACATCTAAGAAGTGTTCATTTACCTAAAAGGCAACAGATGAAAAATATTAATTAAGATTTCATTATATGATAAAATAAAACGTTTTAATATAAACTAACATTCCAGTTATTCATTGTAAAACTTAGTAATGTCTATTTTCAGCGTTTTGGATGTTAGTAAAATTCTTCCATTACGACAAGCAACAGTAAAGACTTTATATATATAATTATTTACTACAAAATAATTCATAAAAACTGAAATTTAGTGAAATTTCCCACTTTTTTCTTAAATATTTTTAAATTATATTATAATGATATATGATTTTATTGCTTTGTTTTATATATTTAAAGTAAAAGTATTATGAAATATAAAACAGGCAAATTACGCCAGAATGTATCAATGTTTGAAAGTAATTTATTTAATGTGTTAATATTTTGAGTGGTTGAAAAAAAAGTATAAACATTTCGTAGATTGAATCAAATAAGGTATCTATATTTTGTAAAGTTTATTTGAAATATTGCTTTATAAAACTTTTATTCCTATTTATAACTGCTCGAAACGCTGATATCTTAAAAGAATTTATTTCTAGATATTGATTCATCTTAAAATGTTGATACTTTTTTATTTAATTTATCTAATATAAAACATTTAGTATTGACTTAATATGTATAAATATAGATATAAATATATAGTATATAGACTAGCTAATGTCTTGATCTACGTTACAATAGCTTAAAAAGGTTAAATAATTAAGTAATAAATCACTTATGAAATTATTTGAAAAAGAAAAAAATACTTTTTTTCTTTTTCTCTCTATGTGATGGTTTTGAAATATCAAATAAGGGTGGACAATATGTCTATAAAGCCACTCAAAATAAATTTCTTTGCACCCCATTCATTGTAACTTTCATTCCACTTCTCCAAGTGGCATGTATTTACCATTATGTTCAATTATTCATAATATGATTAAATACATGAGATGCTAAACTACTCTCACACTTTAATATATGCATCCATATATGTATGTACATAGGTGGTCATATTGAATCTGGTATTACTCTTGGTGAAAAATGAAATTAAATATATCAATAGCACCTTAAAAAAATTAGGAAGTTAAATATTTTAAAATTGACCATAAAATGGGGATATCAAACTTCACTCTTTTCTTTTTATATCATTGTCTTACACTATGTTTGGCAAGTTTATTAAAAGTGGAAATGGATGAAAATCGGCGGAAAGAAAAGAATAGAAGTGAAAATGAGTGGAAATGAAAATAAGTGGAAAGTTTATTTTATGTTTGGTAACATAGAAAAAAAAATGAAAGAAAAGGAAGAGAAATAAAGTTAGTGATTGATAAAATTCTCCCAGTATCTAATTTTAAATCTTCAACCACGGTGGAGAAAAAAGAAAATTCCATGCACTATTCACATTTCCACCGGTTTTTACCCAAATTTGAACAAAAAATGATGGAAGCAAAAAATAAAAACATTTTTTTTTTCGAAGTTTTCCATCATTTTCTGTCGTATCCAAACGTATGTTTTCCATCCATTTCTCCACTTTCACTTGCTTTCAGTAGGTTTCGTTTGCTTTCCATCACATCCAAACACAGCATTAATCTTATAAAACACGGCAACAACAAAATGTAAATACAACCTAAAGTTTAATCCTTTTGCCCAGCAGTGTCAAAATGCATTCCTTTCACATGCAATAACAAGATAATTGCATGGCGTTCAATTAAAGCAAATCCGGTGAGCTCTTTCCAATTTCCATCACGTATATCGATTGAGAATCAGTGAGAATCTTAAGTCCAATCCTTTATTTTCTATTTAAAGAAATCGATAGCAAAGGAATCGCAAAAGGCATTACTAAGTCGATAAAAGTTTGCAGAATACCTATTATTTTCCCTTCCTCATCTTTTATGATTTAAAATGATTCTAAAAGGTTTTAACTCTATTCTTTTGGATAAAGGAAAATCTTTTTCCTTCGTTGGAGAATCAATTTTGGGAAAATATCAATAACTAGGGCATTTTCCTTCTTCACTATGACAAAGGTTAAACCTAATCTTGCCTTTAACTTACATAGGATCTAAACCAATAGTTAAGGTTTTAAATATTCTATTAAGACTATCAACCACAAGATTCGAGCTCGTAAATTCATTGAAAAAATTTAGAGCAAATAAATAAAATAAAATGATTTAATAGGATATCTGAAAACACTTTTGTTGGGAATTCATTTTTAAACGATTTTTTAAAGAAAGATAAAGTTTTTAGAGGAGAGAAAGGAGAGACCTTACTTGTTGGAAGGTTTTAAGGAAGTTTGCATAGGTCTTGAGTATCGAGCTATAATTTAGTAACAGTTTTAACCTTTAGACATATTGTTAACTAGAAAAGTAATGCACGAATATAAGAAGATACATTTAAGGCATGTGTCTCGGATTTTAAAGGAAGTTGAGATGATCATTTGTCTTTAGCATACTTTGCCTATATTTACATCTATTAGGCAATCATAGATGGCCATATATGAAGTATTATCCAGTAACAAATGTAGTTCATTGTAAATTGGGATGGTATAAGAGAAAGGCAAAGCTAGAGACTTAAATTAGTACGGAAGACGATTGATAAAATGTAAGTAATAAAATAGGGAAGGTTGATGAGAAGACGGCTTGAGAAAGTTAAACCTTAGTTGATGGTACATTTTGAAATTTTGAAAAGATTAGGTGGTATAACTTATAAAGAAGCACTAGCTTAAACATGACTGGAATAAAAAATGTATTCCATATGTTATTTATGAGAAAATATAAACTGAATCTTGATCAAGTAGTTGAATTGAATGAACCAAATATTTAACTTAAACTTAACTTGTGCAAAGTATCTAGTAAAGATAATGAACAAAATACAATGTCATAGAGGCATTGAATAATCAATGATGTGCAAGCCTAATAGAGTAGTGCCATATAAAGAGAAGATACTTAGGAGTTAGAAGAAGAAATGAACAAATGTCCAAAATTATTCTTAACGTTAGGAAGATCTGAAGGATGATTCAAGAGAGGAAGGGGAGCAAAGGGATGGGTTAAACATCATAAATTATGTTAAAACTAGGACTATAGAAGGTAAATATACTTTAAGGTCACACATTCAAATAAAAAGCTTACTTTTGACCTTTTTAACAAACTATCTTATCCACTAACACCTTGTTGAACCTCTTTAACACTAACACCTTCTCTCTTACTCTAGGTGCTACCATCTTTTAGTTTTACCAAAAGACATTGTCAATGACTTAGTTTTGTGCTGCAGTGTTTTCATTAAGGTAAAGCCTCCAAAACTCCTTTTGTTTTATTATCGACTGGGAATCAATAGAAATCTTAACTTTAATCTTTAAGGAAGCTAAGAGTAAAAGAACCCATGGAGGTATCATTAAAGTAATAAGAATCCATGCAAAAACCTACAATTTTTCCTTTGATATAATGGCTATTGCTAGTTCTTTCCTTTTTATGAACATTATTTTGACAAGAAAGGTAAAGAAATGAACACTGGATGAACAAACATTGACCAAGTATGAAATGCATAGAGAAGTAATTGATTTTCTTTACAAAGAGAAGTGATACAATTTGTTTATGAATGAAGGATGTATAGAAATGCTTTCGTATATATTTGTGAGCTTCTTTTTAAAGAACAAGTTGATATTTTTCTCAACATACTTACACATCTCACATAGAATAAGAGTATTGAAGCGAGATTCAATAGATTATGTAAGATTATTATTAGAAATGGTCATCAAATATTAGCTATTATTTTGATGCTAAAAGATGTATTAATTGCAATATTACACTAATGAAAAGTGAAAATAATTTAAGGTATTAGTTTAATGTTTTTGTAAATATATTTGCAATAGGCATGATTTCTATTAATGTATTATCAATCTTTTTTCCTTTTTTTTTTGAACTTATTAAGGCTGTTTAAAAGCATTAGATGATACTCGTATTATAGTAACAACACTTACCGTAGATAGACCTACGTATCGAACAAGGAAAGGGTATCTCGTAACAGATGTTTTGGGATTATATATCTATGACTTACATTTAATTATAGGGGATAATGATACGGGGAATGCCTGCATTTTCATTTTTTGGTAATTTAGTACTCAATGTTTAATTTATGGTGAAAATGTGCTCGTACTTTTGTCGTATTGGCATTTTAACACATTTGTTACGTAAGAAGTTAACAAACGTTAAATTGTGTATGACATGGCATTTTTTTTTAAATAAAAAACTCAACCCATTGTTAATGTTATTACATTTCAAAGTAGATTATCCTTGCCACAACTTTCAACTATCCGATTGTCATCGCAGACTACCTGTAGCATCATTCCTCAAAATAGCGACAAACTTGGTTATAGGAGGAGCACATGGTTTTCAAGTGGGAAGAAGGAGCCACATCGTACTGATCAAACTGGTAAGTGCATTAATCCCATGTTATATGCACATTTTATCTTACTTTCATTTACATGCATGTATGGGATTGGTTGTGGTCCCATTATGATTTAAGCATTTGTTCGGTTATGGTCCCATGTGCACTTGGCGGTTATTGAATTTTGTTTAGTCTCACTACTGCATTCTTTCCATAACTCAAAGAGAGTAAACTCTCAATTTTTCATTCATCAAAAACTATCAAAATGTTTACAAAAGTTAGGTTTATATAGACTAAAACAAGGAAACCTAAAAGACATAAACTTAAAAGCCGGCAGCCTATATTACAATTTGGACAACCTAAAATAAAAAACATGAAACTAAAAATATTTCTGTAGCGAGAAGTTTGGCAGCTTATCAAAGAAGGCCAACAATGTTTACGTTCAAGGTCGGCGGCCTATACGGTGGACATATATCATGTCCTCTCCGAGGCCGGCGACTCTCATCTAGGTTAGTAATGTACATCTCCTACAGCTCCAACACTTTAATCTTTTGTGTCCCAAACTATTTTATAGGCTTTCTTAGTTCACTTGACTTGTGTTTTTATCATTGGAACTCCAATCATTGAGCCTTCAATTCCTTGAAATGTCTTGTTGGATTTAGACCTGGTCGGCTCTAAGCTTGATGCTATCTAATTCACATCAATTTCCTTTTCTCTCTTACTCAAAGACCACATGACATTTGTAAGAATAGATGGCACGATATGTTATGAAGCTAGAGTATTGTTTTGTTTTGAGATAATTTGACTTGGACTGTGTTATCTAGCTCCGTCATATAATATGCATTGTTATAATTTGAGTGAAATCATATTGCTATACTTGTAAAACACAAATGACAATGCATAGTCAAGTTATGTTGTTGATAATCTTAAGTGGCTTCTTGTTGTTTTTTTTTTTTTCTTCTAATACTCTGTGTACTTATAATTAGCTTAAAGCTATTTCATAGAAGGAGCATGCGATTGTGATGTATTTATTACACATATCAAATCTGCTATATCTTCACATAGAATGGGATGTCTTCTTAATTTTATGGTAAAGGGCATTGCAAATGATGGTAGAAATAGTGATAAGCAAATTATTCGTAGTTCATGAGATAGTCGAGTTAATGGCTAGTGGAATTGTGTGAAAGTTAAAAGTATTAGCTAGTTTTGACATCATTAAGGCAAAATAAGCAAATGACCATTAATTGTTAAGACCATGGATAAACGGCTATATTAAAAGATACTTGGAAAAAAAAAAAAAAAACCAATAATATGGATCATGGTAGGAGTTGATGGAAGTTAGCGATTTTAGTAGGTGGCATAATAAGGGTTATGCTCAATACTTTCTTTTGCAATAGTTTGGTAATTGATATGACATGTGACTATTTTACCATGCATGTTCAGAGTTATAATCAAAATTGTCACAATAATTATATTTAACTAGAATTATGCCCCATGCTTAGATGATTTTATGTGCCTTTTCTTTTTCCCTTTTAAAAATGTACATGTAGTAGTAGTAGTTAATAATAAGGGGGTAGCAAAACTTGTCAACCTATTAATTACTTGCATCTAGTTTGACTTAATAAGATGATATTTACTCGTATTTAGTCATTAAATGAACTCTTCAATTGATTTATTAAGTTTAGCTATTTATATTCAAATTCATAAGCTTGTGAACTGAATCAAAATTGATAAAAGTTGAATGTGAGTATATTATCATATATAATTCAATGGGTGATCCTCATGACTCATTCTTTTATGGATGTGTAAAAACACCTAAATATTGGTATCGTGTTAATAAAGAGTTTAAGGAGTTTGAAAAATTAATGGGGATTTTTCAAAAAGATAAACCAAATGGTAATGCAACCAAGACAATTGTAGATGCTGTGAAAGAGATGCAAAATAATGGTTGAGATAATTTTAATAATGGTATGTCTTTCTCTTAAATTTACTTCAGCATTTGAATAGAGTATCAATGGTGTAAAAAGTGATTTTGCTGCACTTGCATGGAAAATTGCAAATACTCTAAGCGATGACATAGGTAAAGAATTGAAAACATTATGATTACCTAAAATATAATAAAGAGTTGGATATTCTTGTGCAAATGACTACACATGTGCCGACAATCAGAGGCTCAAAGGAACACAAAGGTTAGTGTCTGTTAGCAAGGTTGTCAAACTTATGATTCTATCTAGGATCACTAGAGGGTTAATAAAACTGAAATGTAGAATCGCAATGTAAAAATGTAAGTTCCCACAATCTTTACAAACTAGCATTTCTATATAAGCTAGTGTTTAAATACTATAGATATGCTTATATTTTTCATGAGAAACTTAAAATACATGATGAAAAAAAGAAGTTCGATATAAATTTTTGTCACGGTATATGTTATAACATAAATAATTAAGTAGAAATTGTTACCTTGGCATAAAAGTTGAATATACATATTACCGTTGATATAAATTAAATTAAGACATAAATTATTATTATAATATACAAAACTAAAAGATAAATTATTAATCATTAGCTTCCTTACCTTTATCAAAACTATCATAATGTTTTATAATTATAGTTGTCATTGTCCTTATCATCATCTTCTTTACTAATACTCTTTTGGAATCACTACCAATAATATTCGTATATTCTAATTGAAGATATTTAAAAATATTCATTCATACATCAATGTCAACAACATTAAATTATCTTGATTTTACTTTGTGGTCCAATGATTCTTAATGGATGTGTTTAGTTCGTTGGTTTGATGCCGGATTGACATTTGTTTCATATATGTTTTAATCAGACTATTTATTAAAAATAAATATTTTTACTCATAAACATACCATATAAATAAAATACAAATAAAAAATTAGATACAAATAAAATACAAATGAAAACAGACTATCAAGAGAGACCAATATCTATAAGTGAAAAAATTTTCTGCATAATAACACTTTTATAAATTTCTTTACCTTACCTAACCAATCCATATTCAATAAATTAAATATTTTCTTTCTCAACTATTTATTAATCATTATATGAGAGAACTTTAGTATTGAAGTTAGTAGTGTAGTTTGTTTAACTTAAAAAAGCAAATATAATATAATTTTATTTATAATTTAATGAACTTGATTTAAACTATGGAAGTCTAATTATTTTTTCTTAATTTTGATAAGCCATTAGATCCAGATCAAGTAGAATTGCATGAAATCGTAGAAAATTATGTAAAATTACATAATTCGTAGAATTATAAACTTATAAAATCATACAACTAAACTCACACTTTTAGTACAAGTCTACACCACGATGAATTTGCTTCCATTTTAACTCAAAAGAGGCTTGTAAATCATAAACTTATAAGTATATCAGAATACTTGCGATTCTGACAACCACAGTCATCCTGCAATAGAGATTAGAAATTATATGGATTGTTTTGTCGATTAATACTTGATTGACTGGTCTGTTTATTAACCTATTTGGAGACGAGTTTATTTTACATTGTTTCTATAATTTCCCCATCTTCTTTGTAAAAACATGTACTACCCAAAAAGCAATCGAACTAACGCACTCTTACTATGGTCTTATGCTTTATTTCTGCTGGCTGTCACCAGAATAAACCTGTTCTAAAGCTTTCATTTCAAAAATACACCGAGTGTTTGATTTTTAGGCTTTTGCTTTTCAGAGATGGAAATCTGTGCTGTATTCATCTAGCAATGCTTGAGTGATTGACTTTGTTGCAAATTCAACCAAATATTTCTCCCACTTATTAATGCACATGAAGTAGATCAAAATAGTGAGGAAGGAAAAGATTACATGGTTTCTTTTCTAAATTAGATCCAGACAGAGGCCACAGAGCTCCAGGCATTTAAGTCCATCACTAAATATAAACTAATACCCTAGTAGTTGCATTAAAAAAAGGAGCAGTGTTTGAGATTTCAAGGATTTGGTATGAGTTAATTCTAAATTAATATAATAGTTATTAAATCTTAAAATGAATCATTGTAATTTATAATATGTATCAATTGTTTAATATTGTCTTAATTATCATTGTAATTATTAAATATTTAGATAGATTATTGTCATTATAATACTTGTCAAATTGTTATAATATATTGATTTAATTAACATTATACTTATTGAATATCAAGCTAATTAATTTATAATGCGAATCATTTTCTAATAATGCAGCGAGCCTTGGTAAAAATAAAAAATAGCACATAGCAAATTTTTGGCTTGTTATTTAATATTATATACATAAATTAATATGTGTCATTTATAATATGTGTCAAATTGTTATAATATTGATTTAATTAACATTATACTTATTGAATATTAAGCTAATTAATTTATAATATGAATCATTTTCTAATGCAGCGAGCCTTGGTAAAATGAAAAATAGCACATAGCAAATTTCTGGCTTGTTATTTAATATTATATGCAATTTAATAAGTTATGTACATAAATTAATCTCTTTAATTTGTAATTATTTGTCAAGACCATCGTAGCTAGATGGTTGAACACTAATTTAACAATGGGATATACTTAGATTCAATTTCCCCTTCCTCCAAACAACAGCCTCTTGAACAAATAATGGCATCTAATATTTCTTTTACCACGTTGGTTAGTTAATAACTACTACTATTAGTTCTTAATTATTCATTTATATTCTTATAATTTTCACTACTATATGAATTATTCTTAGACTTTTTATTTAATCAATTTTGTATAATAATTTATAATTAAAAAAGTAATTGTTAACACTATCTATTTAATGATCAATAACAAATTATCATTATTTTTTAAACATTTAATCCATCAATATTAATGAACACATAATTATTATCGATGCTACTGCTATCAAGACATATAACTATTAATCCAACATTGATAATCGTTGTCATTTAATTCAAACAATTTATATTGTGAATTAGAAAGTAAAGAAAGCTATTCTAATGAGGTTGGACTATCATTAACACAATGGACAAGGTATAAGGTAGCATACGATTCCTAGTACTTTAAGGTACTAGATAGAATAAAACTTATCATATAATGAGCTTTATATTGGATAAATAACCCTCATAGTACTAAAGAAACCAAAAGATTTTTATCCATTCCTTTTGGTGATATAAAAATATGATGATAGGGCAAAAATAAAATTTCTTATGCGTGATCCTATACTAATGCTAGGGCTACTCATTATGACATAGTGATAAAATTAATCAATCTAGTACTTGAAAAACTTTGAAATTAATTAATTTAGTACTTAAAAAAATTTGTTGGAGGTACTAGTAGTGTATATGAAAAGCTTTTTTATGTACTAAATTGATTAATTTCAAAATTCAAATAGATATCCAATTATACATCTTATCAAAACTCATGTTATTAAGTCTATAATAAAAAAGTTTGGACTATATTGTATTGTATTTCATTGTTTTTACTTTGTATTATAATAGAAACAAATGTTCCCTAAGCATATTTCATCTCAACACTTATAATTGAGAATAATAATAATGCTGCTCTTTTCCTTCAATAAAACACCATAATTTTTTTTTTTTTATATTGGAAGCTATTTTCTCATTTATATCTAGGTAGGATTATTTAAACCTAAAGTACTAACCCCACATTGAATTTGGCAGCCAAAGCATCTGCTTATGTGTGTTCTTTTACCTTTTTCATATATACAGTACACTACGGAGCGCGCGCAGATAAATATTTTTCTGAGTCTGAGTTGGGTTGGGTTATTTAAAATCAGGTGGGAGTAGCGTGTGCTCCTTCGCGGTTGGTAACAACTAGGAAACGACGTAGTATCCAACACACATATGTCCATGTATGAACACACAAAACACAACAATATTAACAAATGACAATACTCTAACATGAGAATGATCTTTGTCTTCTGTTAATTTGGCTTTTTGTTATAAAATCCAAAATAGGAAGGGGGAAAAACCAAAAAAAAAAAAAAGGAAAAAGCTCCTTCAGTCCGAGAGTGTGATTCGCAATTTGCTTTTGTCCATGTTTCTCTTTTCTCTCTGTCTCTCTTACACTCAGAGACATAACATCGTTTCAACTACATTAAACATGACATAACATAACATAAAACCTCATCATCATTCTTCAGTTTCTCCTTCTCAATCCATAACATCTTTTCCTTTATATATATATATATATATTTTTTTTTAAAAGAGAGATCAATTATGGTTAATATCTCCAACAAGAAAAAGAACCAACTAAAAAGGAATTTTTTTTAATTAATGTAAAAATTAATCCAACTCAATTCCCGAGACTTCATTAAATAAAAAAGCAAAAAAAAGTTCTAATCTCTTCTTTTTCTTTTCTTTCTTTCTTTTGCTCTCATTGTTTTTTTTTTTTTGCTTTATGGTCCCTTTACTAGGGTTTCTAATTTCCTCATCTTAGGTTTTTATCTTTCAATCGAGCTGAATTTGAGCTTCCATGCTATTGTTGTTGAAGCTGTCGTCGTCTTCGGACGCTGAATCGAGGTTCCAATTCCGGTTTTTAAAGTGGTTGTTGTGGAGATAGTTAATTTGGGAAAGGTGAATGCGAGATCTTGTGTTGCTATTGATGATTTCGAGATTGTGTTAGGTTTAAATTTAAAGGAAGATCGGTCGTTTTTCATGTGGAAATTTGAGATTAGCTAATCTTAATAAATCACAAAAAAAGAAAAAAAAAGGGAATCGTGAAGTTAAAGAGAAAAAGAAAATGCATTTCACAAAGCTCGATGACTCTCCCATGTTCCGTAAGCAGGTTTGTTCAATCTCTCTCTCTCTCTCTCTCTCTTTACATTAATTATTTTCTGCTTCAATCGGATGCAGCTTAAAAGGTGTTTTATTTTTTATTTTTATTTTGAGTTGGTTATTTGGATGTTTTGTTATCTCTTTTTGATGTATAGAAGGAAAGAATGGCTGTAATCGTTTTTGTTTTCGGTAGAATCCAGCTAAGTCTAGTGCATTGCTGATTTACTTTGGTATTTTAGCTCGATGCAGTGTTGATCAAGTTCGAGGCTTTAAGCTTTTTGATGAATTGGAAATGAAAAGAAAAAGAAATCAGCTTATAGTTTCCATTTCTGTATTTTTAAGTTATTTTGCTGTTTACATGTTTGGCTTGGTGAAGGAATAGATTTTTCGACGAAACAAGGAACAAACAAAAGACTAGTTCATGGCAATTACTTTGTTTTCTGTGTTTTAGCTTGTCTACTTATTGGCTGAGTTCGTGTAGGTAATTCATTAAGTTTATTGGTGCATTAGAAAGGAAAATGGCCTATTCTTTCTGTATCAAGCTGCATTAATTTGTTGTAATTGCGAGTCAAGTCTTAACTCAACTACTGTTGGCTATCTGTTTTCTCGAGTTCTAGTGTACTAAATGAGGAGAATAGAATATGAGGGACTTCTTCGATACTGAACACTCACAAGTTGCACATAGGATTTGATCTTCATTTATGTATCTTTTTTTTTTTTAATTTTATTTTATATTTTGATCATCTGCTATGTTTTGTTTTGCACTTGTGACTTGTATTTTCATCTCCCAATAATGTTTATTTTGTTACTCCACTTTAGAATATAAAAACTGCAAGAGATATTGGTTGATTCATTTAGTTTTTGTTTTTAGGGAAAGTCCTCTTTAGGCAACTCTAGCCAGTTAAGGGATATGGCCTTAGTAAATAAATCTAACTTTTAAAGAACTTTCCAAAATCTCACTAGTATGATCTGGAAAAATTCCTATCTCGTAAAATTATTTGGGCATGTGATAGTAAAAAAGGAAATTTTAATAATAAATATGATATGATATATTCAAGTACTAACGTGATATGATTTATGATAGAGTGCTTTGGCAAAATAAAATTCATATGGCAGAGCCCACATATTGGGAATAAGCCTTGAATGTTGTATGTCATGATTGATGACCAAACATTGAACATGTGTAGATGGTTTTCCTTACAGTATTCAGTTTTGAATCCACTAGGAATAATTACAAAAAGTCAATTACAATACGTTGCATTGAGTAAATCAATGTATCCGAATTCAAAGGAAATTAAAGAGAGAAACATGACAATGATTGGCTGCCTGCCTTGCTATATGCCAGTGATCAAGTACATGTAAATAACTGGGTTATAATGTGGTAAACTCATAAAGTATATTTATTTTTCCTTGAGAATATTTATCAATTTATTGGCCTTTCACTAATTGGTCATTTTGCAACGTTCTGATATATGTTTACCTATTGTGGTATGCACATTAAATATAAAGGTGTTATTGGGTGCCCTCAAATGCTTACATCAAAGTTCACTGTTCTGGGAGGTTGCATGTGACAGCTCCCCTGATTGTTTAGCTTTGCTCAATATATTTTTGCCAATTTGACCTTGAGTTTTTGCAAGTTTTTCCACATTGCAGATTCAAGGCTTGGAGGAAAGTGCCGACTCATTGAGAGAGCGAAGTTTAAAATTTTACAAAGGATGCAGAAAATACACGTGAGTACTTTGTTCATCTACTTTTGAATTGTTTGATATTGATGTTAATTTTTAAGCCAACAACTATTCATCAACTTACCTTTTTGGCTCCAGCAATGCCCTGTTTTACCTTTGAATTTAATTCTGAGTGATCTCAGAAGCAGAGACCATCTGGCATCTAATGGTGAAAGTTTGGTTATTTCTCTTCTACAATGTATAGTGATGTACTCTGTTTATCTTCATACTCGTTTACTAAAGGTGTAATCTATTGGTTCATGTATTTTAGGCTGCATTCTGAAACTTCCTTTTCCTCTTCATGTTTTCTTTCACCAAGAAGAGGTTTTTTCTTTCTTTGATCCATCAAGCTTGCATCTGTCCACCAACTGACAGATCTTGTTTGACAAACTGGTGAAAATTCCTTTTTTTTTTTTTAATAATCCAAACAACCAAAAGAAAAAAAAATATTTTTCCGTACTTTTTTGGGTAATTAAAAGATGCTTTACTAGCCATTTTAATAGAAGATCTCAGACTTTACGCAGATCCCAATTGTTTCTTAAACAACATTGTTTTTCTTTTTGGAATTTCCTGATTTATGTTAGATTTTTTTTTTTTTTTTTTTTTGTGGTCAAACATGGCATTATCTTCTTAATCGTATGGCAGCCATCATAACTTTCGTGGATACTTCTGATTTGAAATCTGTTGTGTTGGCATTAGTTGGCCATTGGGTATTGAAAACACCAACTAATTTAACCTTTTCTTTTTTGTGAGCATTGATTGTATCTTTGAGCCTAAATTCTCTCTCTCTCTCTATATATATATTTTAGAGCCAAACCCTATAGTTCAGTTAAACGTGTGCTATACTGAATAGATTTCTTAAATGGGAAAATTTGTAATATGGAGGAAATAAGAATTTTTTTAGTTCAGTGCCTTGTGTTATGTAAGGTCTGCAATGGCTTATACTTGGCTTTCTTTCTTCTTCTTTTTCCTTTCCTTTTTTTTTTTTCCTCCCTTGTAATGATTCTAAATAAATATTTGTATTCTTAAATTCCTCTGATACAGACAGCAACATATTTGACATATGATTTCCAAATGTTGTATAGTTCCTATTAAAACAACTACGTTAACTAAATTCTATAAAATAATTAGTTATTAGGTACTTATTCATATTCTTCTGAGTTGTATCGTGGTTCCAGCTACATGATATTAAGATTGAGACATTGACTGGACTTGTAAAATTATATTCAGCACCATTCTGTTTGCCATTGCTTATCCAACTACCATGTGGGTTAGCCTTTTGCTTTCTTCAAATTACCCAAAAGGACTGTCATGATATGTTGTTTCATTTTAAGAATATTTAGCAGAAATTTAAAATAAAAAACCCTTATCTTCGGGTTATGCCATGAAATGGACATTGTTTACTTATTGTTTATTAGGACTGGTTATTTTACTCCACAAAAAGATCTGAATGATAAATATATATTTCTAATGTATTTTATTTAACTGATTCCTCTGAAGAAAATGTTTCAATTCAGAAGCCCAGAGGACATTTGGTGGCTCATTCTTTGTGAAGATTTTTTTTTTTTTTGGGGTTGTTGTTGTTGTTGGGTTGATCAGACTATAGTGATCTACATTAGCTGCATGTTAATTTTTCTTTTCCCTTTTGGGTCCCATTAGGTTGCGTTGTCACGCACCACCACCCAATCCCCCTCCACCCTGGCACAAATGTTATTGTTGCTTGTCTCCTTTTTATATAAATTTATGTGTGTCTGTGGATGGATGGGTGTAGCACATTTACCTTTACACAGAAACTCAATCTTGAGCATTTATCTGTGGATGGATGGGTGTAGCACATTATACCTTTACACAGAAACTCAAATCATGAACAATTTATAATGCATCAGGATATTATTGATAACTGTCTGTTTCAAATAATATCAAGTATTATTCCGACATAGGAAATTTCACCATATGGTTAGTTTCTGTTTATAAAATGCTATTTTTCTTAATGTGCGAAATGAGGTACCTAGGTATTGCAAATGAAGGGAGAATTCCTATTGTCTCATAATTTGACCCTCTTAAGTGCGTAATGCTATATTCCTTTTGTTTTTGCAGGGAGGGTCTTGGTGAGGGTTATGATGGTGATATTGCTTTTGCAAGTGCATTGGAAACTTTTGGTGGAGGGCATAATGATCCTATTAGTGTAGCTTTTGGAGGTATGTTTGAATTTGCTTTTGTTTTTAATTTGTTCATGTTGTCGCCGCTTGAGACGAACCTGCATGTAATTCTTTATGAGGAAAGCCTTTTCAACAGTATCTTTATATTGTGGACTCCTGGTGCGTAATTGCTTTGCTGTCGCAAATTTTTCGTCCTTAGAGGGGGTTCTAGATTAAATTGACTTTTCCTGTAAAGCTAATGAATCTGTCATCCTAAAACTCTAATGGAAGAAATTGGTGGAGTGCTATTTTTTTGCCCTCAAGACTAATCTAATAATATAATATTATTATTATTATTATTATTATTTTTTTATTTTGAGGATATCGTTTGATAAATTATGGTTAGCACTACAACCATCTAATCTAATATAAAAGTTTAAGCTTATAAATATGATGTAAACTATTATATTTTCTACATAACACTCTCTTTCACTTGTGAGCCGAGACTTTAACTTAGGCTTGTGGATGACTTAGTTAATTGGGGTTGTAATGAGTGTGCAGTGCTTTAGACTTTGACCTTTTGCTCTAATGCCATTTTTTAGATAGGGTCTACTCTAATATGGTGCTAAAGTTAGCTTCACATCCATTTAATTTAAAAGTTTAAGTTTGTAGATATGGTGTGAGCTATTATATTATTATGTAATAGTAATTAATATGCATTAAATAGTTTTTATTGGTTAAGACAAGTTCAGTTTGGTTGGGTGCCTGTCAATGGTTCTATTTCTTCTATTATAAATAGTTCTTCCTTTAGTTGTTCTTTTCAATACTTAACCATTTTACTTGATTTGGTTTGGGTTATAAAATTATTGATCTCATCTGTGAGTGCCATTTCTAAGAGGTGCAGCCTAGTGGCTAAGGCCAACTCTTGTTACAAAGTCCTTGGTTCAAATCCTACTTAGCCACTTTTTCGGGGCCAATGCTAGCTATACTAACCAGTGCATGTTTATAATCTTCTTCATGTGCTGGAAGGTAGCCAGGAAATTTATGCCATCAACCCCCCAGGAAAGAGGAATAGTGGCTCCATATGTGCTTTTCAAAAGTGTTGTTAAATGGTGTTTGTCTCCCCAAAAAGATTTGTGCTGTTGGCTGATGCCTTCTATTCAATGCCATCTACTTGATTCATAATGGGTTGAGTGTAGAGATTTATGCTTGTGTCATACTGATGGGATTAGAATGTCTTCACTCTATATGGTCCGGTCATGACCAAATTTACTATTGCTTTGAGAGAAATAGGCACATACAAAGAGGTACTTCGCTCACAGGTATGCAAGTACCATTTTTATTTGTATAAATATATATATTAATATTTATTGTTTATCCATCTCTTTTGTAAAATGAGTACACGGGTCTCTCTTTTCATGCAGTTGATGAACCCCAGCATAATTAAAAGCACCTTACCTTTTTTTCCATCTCTTGATAGTTTATTCTTGATGTATTTTGATGATTTTAACAATCTTTCTATGAAAATCCTATCTAAACCTCCAGTTCTCCATAGAATGTGAATCTGACTGATGTCTTTAAGCATTGACAATTCTTTGTAACATGTTATATATCTTATCTCCCATCTTTTGTGCCTCTTCTCCCTTGCTTATTCTTAATACCTCTATGCTCAAGTAGGAACATTTCTTAGCTGATTTTGTCTCCCCTTTCGCTATACCAGGTGGAGCATATGCTCAATGACAGATTATTACAGTTTGTCAACATGGATTTACATGAAGTAAAGGTACCAAGTTTTTTGTTTTGTTTTGTTTTGTTTTTCTTTTAAAACACAAAGCATTGTACAATCTCTGTCCACGCTTTCTCAGCTTTATGAATTTTTTTAAGGCACAATGGTGGACAGAGTCCTTAATGGAACATAGATATTTTGAAGATCAATGTGTATGTGTCCTTGGGAAAGAAAATTAATCATGAATTACATGTTGTCTGCCTATAGTCTGGTTCATTAGGGCTAGTGCGAGTTGTGTGGATCTATTGTATGTTAGCAAGCGGCCAAGTATTGATTTCTATTAACGTGGTGGGCCTTTGCATCTTGTTAAGAAATATAAATTAGTATATATCAAATATTATAATTAATGATGTGTTTGGTAGTGGTAGGTAAAGGTAGATGGGATTGATAGCTTTATATATATTTTCTTTTTGTATATGACAGATGAGATAGCAATATAGTTATGCTCTTTTTTACTTATCAAATAACATGGTGTCAGAGTCTTGGTGAAAATTCGGTCTTTATAAAATTAAAATTTTCCTTTCTAGTTGCCCTAGTGAGCAATGTTCAGATCTTTTACACAACCTGGAGAGAGTGCTTATTATTTCTCACTGCCCTTTAGGAAGAAATTCTACTCTAGCTGCCCTAGTGAGCAATGTTTGTAGCGTACACACCCTGGAGAGTGTTTGTGTAGGAGAGACCACCGACCAACATACTTTTTCGATAAGCTTTGGCAACCAATAGATAGGCGTATAAGGTCATGTTCCACGTAAAGCATTCAATGCTTCCTCTCGTTTTCTGCATGTGGATCTCCATAGGATATGTCAATAGTAGAGCAAAATTAGTAGATATCTTCAAAAAATCTTTGAATGATGTTACAGTTGATGATATTTGTAACAAGTTGGGCATGATTAATATGTATGCTCCAACTTGAGGGGGAGTGTTAAGAAATATAAATTAATATATATTGGATATTATAATTAAAGATATGCTTGGTGGTGGTAGGTAGAGGTAGGTAGGATAGATGGCTCTATATATATTTTCATTTTGTATATGACAAATGAGATCATAATATAGTTATTCTCCGTTTTGCTTATCAAATAATACACCCCATTTAAGAACATAACAGCTTTGACTCCCATTAAGTGCTACATTTGATTTATCCTGGACTTATTTCTTGAGGACTGGTCCTAATCCAAGGCTCTTAGTGCCTCCAGAAGTATGGTAAGCTGGGGTGGTTCCTAGGGGGTTAGTTAATCACCCAAGCTGGGGTGGTTCCTAAGAGGTTAATTAATCACCCAACCCATGTTTCCCTGGCTTATCTATTCCAAAAAGAATAAAAATGAAAAAATAAAATAAAAATTAAAAGAAGTGGATAATCTTGGAACTGCCAGGGCTCCACTAGGATCTGGCAGAAACCCATTTTTTGGAATAAACTTGCTTTGCAGCGGGAGATATGCTCCCTTTGCTTTTTGTGTTCTTTTTTATTGGGGAAAATAAAATAGAAAGTAACTGTGGCAAACATCAGCAGTGAAGATGCCAAAGAAATGGCTGAAAGTTTTCCTGTTGGTGCCTCAGAATTGCTGATTGCAATACATATGAGCAGCGAAGATGCCAGAGAAATAACTGAAGGTTTTCTTGTTGGAGTAGAATGTACATTAAATTAGATAACATCATATTGCAGTAAAATACAAGGTCACCATTAGATTTTAACAACCAATAAAGGAGGTGAAATAGTGACACATGGTTTCAAACTCAGACCATCAGTCCATTACCTTGTTGGCTTTAGATTCACAATCAACTGATTTCTACTGTTAAACCTATAGATTTAGTGCAGCCATATCT
Organism: Combretum micranthum; assembly: GCA_024138025.1. Taxonomy (NCBI): domain Eukaryota; kingdom Viridiplantae; phylum Streptophyta; class Magnoliopsida; order Myrtales; family Combretaceae; genus Combretum; species Combretum micranthum. Next base: position 78,736 of record JAMXBD010001706.1, on the reverse strand, counting down.
TAAATTTTTACTGAGGGAGTCCAATAAAAAAGATAATTAACCACTCATTAAAATTAAGGTTTTATGGAATTGGATGAAGTTGATTTCATTAATCAAAGTTATATAATACCTGATGCTCACAAAAGAAGATGCTTGTCTTTGTTAGTGCATCCAATTTATGTTCTTTCTGAAAATTTTAAGCGTCTATGCCAAGTCTGTATTTTGTCTTAAATAATTATTGTTGCTAAGAAAGTGTAAAAAGTAAAACTGCAAGGTGGACCAGGTGATGCATTTTGGTAGGGAATTGCTGAAACTAGAGGTTCATGTGAAAGTAGCTTACTATTGGTACCATCTTAAATAGTTGACAGTTATAATTTATAGAAGAGTTCATCACATCGAAGAGACATCATAATGAAAAGTAAATGAGGCCCTGTCTGTTCAGGATAGGTATATTTTCAGGAAAATTTTCAATGCTTTCCTTTGTTTGTATACTGGAAAAAGACCATTAAGTGGAATTATTTTCCTATTTAAGGAAGCTTCTATAGGAAGCCATTCTCTAGATTAGCTTTCACAAGTCTTCTAACCCTACTAAAGTGGTTTCTATTTCATTTTTATTGATTTATTTATTATTTTGCAAACATGAAAAGCCTTTAAAGATAGAAAAAAAAATTATCAAAACACTTGTTAAGAAAAAAAAAAAGATAAAAAGGTTGTAATCATATGTATGAAAAAATTGTATACATTTTATACTTTTGCTTTCATATAAAAGTTTTGATATGTTGTGCTTATGCTATCATGCTGAAACAATTTTTTTATGTATAGGTTTTTGTGCAAGTCAGATTATGGAAAATCTCTTTCACATGTTTTATAAAAATAACCACACACATGAAAACATGTTATTTTTTAGGAGAAAGTTTGAAAGGGAAAAAGGCTTTCCGCTAATAATTGGTTTTCCATCACATAAACATGGCCTTATATTCTACCATTGTCTGGGTGCAGGAAGCAAGGAAACGGTTTGACAAAGCCAGCCTCCTCTATGATCAGGTATGTCTTGCTTATTTCCACGTCATACCCAAATGCACTTTTTTAATGAACTTTAATGGCACCTGTTTGTACAAGAAGGTTGGTTGCAATTTTGTTTTTAAAGGGGACTTCCATGTACTCTTTTTTCTGGGCCAGAACTTTCATGTAGAGGACATGGGAGGAAAAAAAATTCAGTTAAGAAACAAATAAAGGTGAAAATATGCTGCTCACGATTTCCGTGCATATGTTTCCCTTTTCTTTTGTGTAATTGAATAAAATTTTGGGGCATATTGAAAAATATTTTCTATCTTTTGAGTATAGTGTTTAGTTGCTGATATGATATTTGTTTGCTGGGTTCTGTGTGAAGGATTATGACCAATTGTTCCGTGGGATATGTTCTTTATATCTTATTTCAAAAGCACTAAATTACACCTTAAAAAAAAAAGGAAAAAAGGAAGAGGATTTTGTTGTCCCCTAATGGGTTTAAATGAAGTGTATGATTATAATTCTTCTGTAATCATGTGTATGCATTTTTTCTAATCTATTAACTTTACATGTCACAAGAACAGGCTCGTGAGAAGTTCCTTTCACTGAGGAAAGGAACCAAAAGTGATGTTGCTGTTGTCTTAGAGGAGGTATAATTCAATGCTTGTACCGCCATCATCTGTCTCCTTTTGCTGTGATACTTGATTATCATTGTTTGGAAATCCTCTGAATATTTCAGGAACTTCATAATGCAAGGTCTGCCTTTGAACAAGCTCGATTCAATCTGGTGAGTAGATTCTTCTAGCATTCCTTCTGTGACTTCATTTTTCTGGCAAGCTTTCATTGATATGCTCAATTTCTGTCAGGTCTCAGCTCTTTCCAATGTTGAAGCAAAGAAGAGGTTTGAATTTTTGGAGGCAGTTAGTGGGACAATGGATGCACATCTACGGTATTTCAAACAGGTGCAGTAGCATGGAGGATATTTCCTTTTCAATGTTTTGACTGTCATAGTAAATTTTCATACAGATCATAATTCACTGGTGTGTTTATTGTAATTCTTTTTCAACAGGGATATGAATTGTTGCATCAAATGGAGCCATACATCAATCAGGTACGATATGATTCACTTCTTAGGTTTCTTTGTCTGTTGTTAGCCTTCTTCTATCATGATGCTGTTTTTGACCTCTTTAAGCCATTCAGGCCTTGTCTTCTTTTTATGTGAATGTTGCTTTCATCAGTTGGTGATATCACAAATTTGCATGCTGAATTTTAATAAGCCTACTGGCAGTTGAGGCAACCTTTTTTGATTGATTGTGATTTTAAAGAGGAATATTGGTGTTTAAATATGTTAGGCATTCCATGACAAGTAACAATACCAAATCAATGAGGAAAAATGCAATTCACTAGTAGAATTAGGGTTCCCTGCTAAAGAGATGAAAGAAGACAAGTGCATGAGCAAAATGTTTGGCCAAATATCCTGAACATCTGATAGCTAATGCACCATACACCACCAAACAATGAACACATACCAAACATACAACACAATATATGTGCATATGTATGTATATATATATAGAGAGAGAGAATTTTGATAATGCCTTGTATCTCAAATCTATGGCTGATGATGGTTATCACTAATTGCTAAAGCAAATTGCTTCTTCAAACAAATCTGATGGTGAATTTGAAACAACTGGAAATGATCCAACCGCTCACTTAAGTGGTGATATATGGAACATTGGATGGATTCAACAGCCTCTAGGTAGCTGCAATTTATAGACGATGGAACCAACATGTTCACAACCTGAAATGGACCAAAGTGGTGAGGAGATGGTTTGGAACAGTCCTTAACCAGACTGTCTGCTGCAAACTGAGTCAAAATCAGAGAAAAAAAAAAAACCGCAGCACACTCAACATGTCTTCTGTGCTTTGTGGTAATACAACAGATAAGGGATCATGAATGCATAAGATTCTTCTTCAACTGCTCTAAACTGCATCTCTGGAATGTAAAGCATTTGTCAAGGCTGTATAGCAATTTCTTTGTCAACGAGTGATGAAATAGAGGGAGGGGGCTGTCTGTAAACAACCTCAATTGGAGTCATCTTGGCAGAAGGATGGAATCAAGTATTATCATGGTATTCAGCGCACTCAATCCATGATGCTTAAGGTTTAGGTTGAACAGACGCAAAGCATCTCAAGTAACATTAAGACAATGATTCAAGCATGTGCTTGTAGAGAAAAGGATGCACATGATATATTTGTTGAAATGTTTGACTTGTTGTGTACTCATTCCTCATCACCTTGACGTTATCCGTTATTGAACACAAAAGTTCTCTTTTCAAATTCTTTTTCCACATATATAGAAATCTCCTTAGTCCTTCTCCAAAGCATGAGTAAGAGTGTTAACTTTTGTCTAAATATCGTCACATAAACCACCTAAATGATCACAATCTAATTCAAGCAAGACGGGTTTGCAAGGTCAAATTCTTCAATTATTGACCAACCATAGTCAATTGGCAAAGAGTAGATAAATCATGGTAATAAGGTCAGTCAGGAGTTTCATCCTTACTCTTAAAACTTGTATATAATATCTTATACTCGGTATTATATCAAGCCAATCTGATGGTAAGGCGATCTTTTTCCACATATTGTTTTGTATACTTAAAACAGTTCCCTCTTTTAAACCCTTGCCCGCTGTAGATGTTAGAGGCAGCTTTTTTCCGTACTTTACATCTGACTACAAAGTGGTGAAAGTATGATAACATGAGAAAGTGTTATAACTGAAAATCACTTTTCAGGCTTGGAGTGATAGGAATCTTTGACCAAAACTTAGTATTGCCACGTTCTGGATTCATGCTTATAACCTCTGGATGAACAGAGGCTTAGGAGTTTCAATTTTTGCTAGTTGAGAATAACATCAAACTGACAAGAGCTAATATCAGTTCACTAAACATAAGAGGAGACTTTGATTTAACTTTCATAATGATGTCCTTATCCAAAAAACTATTGTGTGATGTCGTGTTTCAGAAAGTATTCTGCTTTGCTTGACTTGTTCTAAAAGGTTCTTTGTAATTTTCCTCCTATATCATAGGGAAATTCTTCAGATTAGATGGTGCTTGACTTTTAGTTTTGTCTGTTTGTTGGATTTATTTACTTCCTACGAACCTTCTGAATTCTGACTGGTTTTTATAAAATTTCTCTTTCTTCCCTTTTCGCATAATTATTTTATTCTGCGCATTTAAAGCTGAACATGTGTTATTCTTCTCCAGGTTTTGACCTATGCTCAGCAGTCACGTGAAAGGTCAAATTATGAGCAGGCAGCTCTTAATGAAAGGATGCAGGAGTACAAGAGACAGATTGATCGAGAGAGTAGATGGTCATCCAATGGTCCTAATGGATCTCCTAATGGCGAAGCTATGCAAGCAATTGGTAGAAGTTCACATAAAATGATTGAAGCTGTCATGCAGTCTGCTGCAAAGGGAAAGGTTTGGCAAAATCCTGTACCTATGACATATCATCTTCCTTTTAATTGTGCTAAGGTTCAGATGATTATCATATAATTGTGTTTTATTTTAATGTCATGTCAAATCTCCTCCAGGTTCAGACAATTCGACAGGGTTATCTCTCAAAAAGGTCCTCAAATTTGAGAGGTGACTGGAAAAGGAGGTTTTTCGTTCTTGATAGCCGAGGAATGCTTTACTATTATCGCAAGCAGTGTAGCAAAACATCTGTGAGTTAGCTTTCTGCTATTATTGATATTTGGAGGTTATATTGGCTCTAGGTTGCTAATGGTCTCTATTCCGTCCTGCAGAGCTCTGGTAATCTACATGCTGGTCAGAGGAATAGTTCAGAGCTTGGGTCTGGATTGCTAAGCCGATGGCTTTCTTCTCACTACCATGGTGGAATACATGATGAGAAATCTGTTGCTCATCACACAGTGAACCTGCTTACTTCAACAATAAAAGTCGATGCTGATCAGTCTGATCTGAGGTTCTGCTTCCGGATAATTTCACCATCGAAATGCTATACTTTACAGGTGCACTGCTGTTGTAATATACATAACGAGTCTTAATTCATTGTTTTTGCTGCATTTTCATAAGAAGCCAACTTGTTGTTCAATGAGTTTTTGCTTATTGTGATGAAGTACTGATGGCTAACTGCCATTTGCTTTTAGTGCCAGAGTTTTATTGTGCTTTTCTTCTCATTTGTGCAGGCAGAGAGTGCATTAGATCAAATGGACTGGATTGAAAAGATAACAGGGGTTATTGCTTCATTGCTTAGTTCTCAAGCACCTGAGAGGGTAGTTAGAAACTTTTTGCATTTATGATCATTAATTTATGATTTTTGTCCAAAAATTATCAATAATTTATCCTTCCAAGTATTCCTTTATTTTCTATTGGAATGTAGTGTCTCCCGGCTGGTTCACATGGAAGTACTCATCACCATTCTGCTAGCGAGAGTAGTTCCTTTGAAAGTTCTGATTTTGATCACACTGCAACTGAAGATTATGTATCTGAACGAAACCTTGGTTCTGTGCATCATGACCGCTTTGCAAGAAACTTACAACAGCAACGCTCTTGTGTTAAAATTGAAAAACCCATTGAGGTGCTGCAGAAGGTGTGTGGGAATGATAAGTGTGCTGATTGTGGAGCACCCGAACCAGATTGGGCATCCTTGAATCTTGGTGTTCTTGTTTGCATCGAGTGTTCTGGTGTGCACCGTAACCTTGGCGTTCACATTTCAAAGGTTAGGAAATGCTTCATTTTGTGCGTCTGCTCATTTTTGCACATTATGTGTCCATATTCTATATTTGATGTGAGAGCAGGTGACATGTCTTCTCCGCTTTTAGTCTAGTTCAATATAAATTACCATATCATATGAATGGATTTGGTTGTTAAGGTCGCAGAATTCTTACAACAAATTGCAGACTGTTAGTTTCAATCCTACCAAGGACATTCTTTAGGGACTACATTGGGAGTCCTATGTTTAACTCATGGATATGTGTTGTAGGGTGAATCATGTGGCTGGAGGCAGCTGATTCTGTTAGGACCGTACTTCTCTGATAACTAGTCAAATGGTTAAGTAAAATAGAGAATTTATGTTCTCTTCAAGTGTAAATACAAAATATATGTTTTTAAACGATGCAAATTGGGGATACACCATGTAGTGTGTACCAAGGATGTTGTTAACTGCTTGTTGTAATCGTATTAGATCTATCACAAGTATATCCTCTCTTTGCACATATAGATAAATGTACATATGATAGAGGCACCACTTCTTGTAATAATATCTATCCTCTATTTGAACTTATGTGCATGTGTATGTTTTCTGCATATGATGCATATTCTAATGATTATCCTGTTTTATTTTATTTTTTGGTGAGTAATGTTTATTCTGAGTTTGCATCACTTAAAATACATTCTCTATGTATACTCAAAAGTGAAACGTATGTGGAAACACAGAACATCCACCCTTATTAAGGAAAATTTTGTAACACTTGGCATGATTGCCCGTTCTTTGATGCTTTTTCTTGTGCATTGCAACTTGTGTTATTGCCTATTGAGAATCTGTATTGGACATAACTATAAAAATCATTCTCTTGCTGGTACTTCTTGTCTCGTTCCTGCTTCACAATACCTTTTCATTTGTACAGGCTGTATTTTTCTGTTCTTCTTGTTACCCAGTTCCACTGTCTTGCTTTTGTAATGAGTTTTACTCTTGCTCGAGAATAGAATGCCCTCAGGCATGGTCTGGTTTATTACATGGCTTCAAATATGCTCTTGGCGTGAGTTTGGTGAGAATATTACGGTGATTATATAAGATGTAGTAAAAGATACCTATTTATCAACTCTATTTCAAATGAAATTTTATTAGTAATCCCAAAGAGAGAGATAATAGATATGATCTCTTTAGTTATTGGGACTCCGAATAAATGAAAAAGAGAGAAAAATCAAATTCTAAGGAACTTAAAAATATGGTATTGCTGGCTCAACATTCTCAGTGAGCTCTCATTGAAGATGATACTATACGAGATCTTAATTTATTTTGACTGCAAACATATGGTAATGAGAAACTCAAGGGGTCGGCAAGTTAGTTAAGGTCCTATAACTTTCATCATCAATTGCACAAGGTTCTGTTAGATCCTGCAAGGAGTACTTCCCGAGGCTATTCATGTGGTTCATGTGTCAAGAGATACCCTTTCAATCGTGGTTGCACTTTTCTATTAGGGTTGGTGTGGTGATTACATTAGTTTATTGTGTAATATGCCGACTCCGTACACACCAAAGCCCCTTTGCAGATGTACTTTATGATCTAACTATCCCTGTATCCACTTGCAGAAAAATTATCCAACCTGTGATTATAATGATTGCTTGCTTCCCTGGCATACTAAAGTTCCTATTTTTCAAATCCCAGGTTAGATCACTGACACTTGATGTGAAAGTGTGGGAGCCGTCTGTTATAGCTCTGTTTCAGTCTCTTGGCAATGCCTTCGCTAATTCGGTCTGGGAGGAATTACTACAGTCAAGGAATGCTTTTCAGGTTGCCACAGGGTAAAGACTTCTGCTACCCAATTACGCACATATGAAGGCTCCTGCCACCTGTTGAAAACTACTTTTCTTTTCTTCTTTGATGGTTGTTGAAATTTGCTGTGGGAATTTTGACTATTGATGAAGCTTATATGAATCTGACAGGGCACAGTTGCATGTAATCACCAAACCTAGTCAGTCAGATCCCATATCAGTGAAGGAAAAATTCATCCATGCAAAGGTGTGATAATTGTCTCCTTATTCTACATGCTTGTTTCATGCCTATCTCTTACATCCCAAATAATCAGAGAAATGGATTTTATATCAAATATAAAAGGTGATTCAGTGTTATTATATCGTGGATTAATAGTTACTGCAATTTTTTAGAGATTTTACAACGGGAGTTTTGAGTTTCTTAAATTTCTGATACGCATGCTTGTATTTGGCGTATTTTCCAGTCTCCAGTTGCTAGACGCCTTCAGTCCACAATTTGCCTGCAATATTTCATTGCTTATATGGGGAAATATATGTAGAACAAGGCATATCTGTAAGGGGAAAATACAAAATCAGTTCCACTATTTGAATCCTCACAGTCCGTTCACTTGGCATAAATAGCTATTCATTACTTCTTTGTTCGACGTAAAACGGATATTACGGTGTTCACTTGAAAGGAATGACAATTCATAGTGAATTGCTATTACGTAAAATCATGAATAGCCATTCGTGTCTCCAACTTATGAATTGCCATTCCATGCTCTATTTTTCAACTTTGTCATAAATATACCTGTTTTGAAAATAACACCTATACAAGTATTTTCTTTCTGTAATAAATGTAGGGGGTATCATAGATATTTTACTTTTTTTTAATAATTACTTGTTTTACTTTTTACACTAAGTGAATATTGTAATAACATTACAATGCTATTACATTTCTTTTGAATTGGAATTCCATTCCCCCTTTATTCTATTCAGTGAAGTGAACGTGCTATCAATGTTTTAGAAATTTTCCATCTTGAGGCCTTTTGTTAACACCATTCAATAATCTCTCTCTCTCTTTTTTTTTTTTTTTTTGTTGTTTGGGTGTGGGGGGTTTAAAATTTTGTAAATGGCTCAAAATAAATGAATTGTTACCATTTAATATATTTAATTTAATTTAGAATTAAAAAAAAAGGGCTTGAGAAGGTAGCTATACATCCATGTGCTATCCTTTCCCTCTTTTGACACCCTCTTTAGGCAATGACTGCAGCTGTAGAAAACGTATATCAATATCTGTTTTCATCATATTTATCCTATAGTTTGCGATTTTTTATTTTCATTTAAATTTCTAGTTTTTGCTTTCATATTAAAATATATAGTTGTACTTAGATTTAATAAAATATGAAATGGGACCCATTTTCAATTCTTATACCAAAAAATTGAAAGCTTTTTTGGCTATGAACTTTTGCTTTCACCCATGATGTTGAGAAAACAAAATATGATGCTTAGTTTCATCCTTATTATTAAAAAAAATTATAGCTTTTTAATGTTAATTTTGCTGCTGCTTTGTTTCTTTTTTTCCTTCCTCTTTTTGCTATAAGATAAGTTAAGAGGACAGTGAACCAGGGGCATTCCAGTTTATTCAAATATAATGGCTTACGGCAGCTGTAAATGCTAGTTTATACTGACTTGCAGAAGCTGTAAATATTTAAGTGTAAATGGAAGGCCAATTAATCATAATTGATGATTAGGTTGCCTCTTGAAACTGCTGAATGGTTCTTTAAGTACTCGGATGTTTGTGATGGCTGCTTAATGGGCCTTGGCAGTGGCATTTGCTTTTTATGATGGTGAAGCTTCAACTCTACTTAGAAAATAATTGTTAAGAAAGAATTCTTTTTTGAAAGAAATAATTTTGTGCAAAATTCTCATTAAACAAGTCCCATGTGAGAAGGGAATGATGTCAAATGAGCATTCCTCACCACTTGATTGATAATCATGTTGAGTATTTTTTTCCTGAAGAAATTCTACAGAGAAATGGATGCACTGTACACCCCTAACATCATGCCTTTTATTTGATGTCTGCTGTTTTGTTGTTCTCAGAATTTTTGGTGGTGGTCTCTTTTTTTACCCACCTTTTGTTCACAGTATGCAGAAAAGCTCTTTGTTCGGAGGCAGAGAGACAGCCAACATTATCCATTTGGAGCATGTCAGATCTGGGAAGTTGTTCGTGCCAATGACAAGAAAGCTGTATATCGATATATTGTCAACTCTGAAATAGATGTAAATGCTGCATTTGAGCAAACGGCAAGCAACCTTTCTTTGACGCTGGCCAAAGTGATTTTGCAAGAACACACAGGCCACAATCTGGGCCGGTTAGAGAGATCCTCAACCAGCTCTTCAAACTTTGGAAGTGGTAGAGAAGATCAGGTCATTGATAATTTTGATGGATGCACGTTGCTTCACCTTGCTTGTGAAATTGCTGATGTTGGCATGATAGAACTGCTTCTTCAATATGGTGCAAACATTAATGCTGTTGATTCAAGAGGGGATATGCCACTACACCGTTGTATTCTTGGAGGCAAAGCTGCAAATGCAAAGCTGCTTCTTGCAAGGTGATTATATTATCTATGACTCTTTCTGATGAAGGTCAAATCGGTTGCTGACAATAAATTTGACAGGACGGAACATGCTTTTCAATGGATATTATTGCTATATATTTTAAGGGGAATGAGCATTATGATCCTAATTAAACTTTACTGCAAGTAGATTTCACATTAAACATCTTTTTTCACTCTTTATCAATTTACTTGTGTTTTCATTTTTGGAGACCTTGCATACTTGTGTTCTAGTATTTTCTACTGCTTTAAGTAGGGGACACATGTAAGAATCTGATTAGTCCATAATAATTAATTTATTAAAATGGCAATATTAGTAAATCTATTTAACCAGATAATATAATAAAAAATTATAGGAGATTTTCAAAAAAATCAAAAGATAAAAGAAATTTAGATGAACTTATGCACCCTTCATTGAACTCCCATCTTCAGTTCGTTTGAAAAAAGTGTGTTCTTTTGGTAAAATTGGCATTGACACGGCTTCAAAGTTCAAATCCTCCACATCTTACTTAGACCCCTGTGGAATCGCAGCCATCATCATTCATCTCATAGGATTAATTGCCTCTTCTTCAGCGGGACCCTCTCTCTCTCCTCTATTTTTTTTTTTCGCTTGCATAATATTACTTAATGATTGTCAAAATTTTCATTGGATTGCTATATTTATCTGGCAAATGTTTCTATGAAATGCAGGGGGCTGATCCACAGGCTCTAAATGGTAGTGGCAAATCACCATTCGAGCTTGCCACTGAATTGAACTTTGGAGATAGTGAGGTTCTTTCCATATTATCTGATTCGAATGGGTGAAACTTTGAAATGATATTGCCTGATGGGTGTCTTAATTAAATCTGGAATGGTCTGAAAAAAAGGTATATTTTTTTTTTGATGTGATTGTATTAATTGGTGAGTTAGTTCTTGTTGAAGGAGATGTGAAAGGTATTTGGAGATTCGGAGAATGGTGGTAGGTGGATGTGCCTGCCCTGCCCTGGCCCGCAGGCTTTTGTGCAATTTAGTTCCAAGATTTGTAATTTATAATGTTGCCCCATTGTTAAGTTGAAGGGTAGTAGAAGCTTCTAATATAGAGGTCTGTAATTTATTTTTGTTTTATCTGGTTCCTTTTCTATTCTAGCTGTGAAAATGTGTCTTAGGTGATTCTTCTTGCATCTGTATATTTTGTTCTATCAAGGTAAATTTTTCAGTGATTGTTAAAGGTTCCCTACTTCAGCAGATTCTTGGGTTATTGAAGTAGAAATTTCGTGTATCATCGACTCCACTGCCTAGATGTTGAACTAAATGGAATATTGCTGCTGTTTGTTTCAATTTCTTTCCCTTCACTAGATAAGAGTTTAGAATAATTAGGATGCTGCATGAGGTAGTATTACCAGTGCAGCATGTCTAATGTGTAACTATAAGACTGGTTTCTACCATGTATATAGAAATCGTGTTTCTTTTGGGAATTCGCACTCTCAATATGGAAAGTTATTATGCAGTGGAAGGTGAAGTTCCTAGTATTTCGATTCAGTTGTCCTGTACCGTGGTGTCGTTTCTACTTAGAGCCATATTCCAGGTTGCAATTTCAGTTTTCAGCTCATTACCTCACCTGATTTTGCCATGAATTCTTTCGTTGAATTAATTCTGTCTATGTCGATCAATCTATGTGGGTTCTACACCTCTATCGGCCTTGGGAAGGTGCTCTGTGTAATTCAGTTATTGCCTTGTCTCCGTAACTTCTCACAATATGTGAAGGGTGCTTATGAATAATTATAAATAAGATGTGTTCCACAGATAATAGTAATCTTGAATTATTACATGATTATATATGAGATAAAGCATTCGTGGAAAAATACTAATTTGACTGTGAGAAGAACTCCGAAATAATGTATATATGCGATAATGTGCGCCCAGCGCCCTCGATCTCTTGGTAAGTTAAGTCTAATGTGAGGTTAGAGTCATAATTGGAAAATTCGGAGGATATTGTAAATTAGGGAGATCTTAAAAAATGTACCAAATGGAGGACATGATTCGGCATGTGAAACGAAAGGCATTTAAAAATTTTGGAGTTTTCTGAATGATCAACATTTGCAAATACAGATGTTTTTCGAACTGGTAATCAATTGTCGTGAGTATTAAGTGTAGAAAACTTGCAAATCTCTATAATGGTAACATGCATAGATGATAAAATAGAGGGAAAAAAAAAGAAGAAGCGGAAATCTGGCTGTTGCATAATTTACTTTTGTCAAATCCACAAAGGCCGACGACTATTTCGTTTAAAGACCGGACTGGCCAAACTTTATTGGATTGACGCTCGGACGTGGAACCAATTAATTGAGGGAGAGCGGAGTTGCTATGTAGAGCAACTTGAGCTTAAGCAACGCCTGAAGTAACTCACTATTGGTGAGTAGAGCTCCTTCCATTTGGGTTCTGTGATAGTAACACGAATAAAGTTGCTTCGGTTAACTAGTAACATCGTTTCAACAATATTCCATCCACACCTAATGTACATCTTTTATTACCCTCTTCTCCTACTTTTTGTTGCATCGAAAGGTTTAAATTGGGTTTTGTTGAGAAAATGCATAGTATAATTCAACAAGAAAAAAACTATAATTAATTTATAGTTTTAAATGTTGGCTAAATCCAAATCAATAAAATCAAGCTACAAAGGTTACTTAATCTTATTTTGGGCTATATAGTGTTTTGTGGAGTTTAATGCACAAATAACTGGTTCAGGTTGAAGTGATCCAAACTTGTGCAAGTTTTCCTCTTGTTTTTGTGTAGAAAGTCACAACAGGTCTGGATCACTTGGAAGTCGTCTGAACCACTACATGAAGATGCCTTTTAATCAAAGCAGCCAATAGTCCAAACCAGTTGCAAATAGTCTAGACTACTTGATGTGTTCTAGTCGAGTTGTCTGGATTCCTTGATGTGTTCCATCCCAAGTAGTTTGAATCAATTGCAAGTAGATTGGACTCATATTTTCTTATCACTGTTGAAGAACACTAAATGCAAGATCTTTTTAGGTGGTTTTGTGCCTAATGTCCACATTTGTTGAAGAGTTATAAATACAATTTTAGCAATTTGAGCATTGGATTGATGATGATAAATAAAAGTGGTGTGTGAATACCTTAGTTGGAGGCATTGTGTGATCGTAGAGAGTAAGGGGCAGTCCGAACTCTACATTAAATCCAAGTTTGATCTTCTTAACCATTCTCTTTTATTTTCAATACTTTATTTTGATATTATTTATCATATAATCATTGCTTGCATTTTGAATACTTGTTAAAATTGCTAAAATTGCATTAATACTCAATTCACCTCCTCCCCCTCCCCTTCCCCGTCTCTTTCTCTTCAGTGTTAGCCTAGTGTAAATTTGTTTTCCATTTGGTATCATATTAAGTCTCTAGGGCTTTAGTGCTTAATCACACGCTAGAGTAAAAATCATGGCAACAAACGTGCTAGAATTTTTACAAGGGCAGGCTATAAATGGGCCTCCTATCTTAACTAGCAACAATTATGCATATTGGAAATATCGAATGAAGATATTCTCAAAAATTCAAAACTTATCTTTGTGGAGTATAGTTGAAAATGACCAATAATCATAAAAGGAAAATATAAGAGTAATTACACCAAAGTGGAAAAAGAAAGAGTTCAATTGAATGAAATTGCTACGAATCTTTTGTATTATGGATTAAATGAAATTGATTTTAGTAGAATTTGTACAAATAAAATGGCTAAACAAATATGGGATGATTTAGAGTGTACATGTGAAGGGACATCTAGAGTAAGTGACACTAAAGTAAGCCTACTACATGGAGAGCTTGAAATTTTCAAAATGAAATCAAATAAGTCAATTGATGAGATACATGCTAGATTCAACAATATTCTAAATCGATTGACAATTCTTGGTAAGAAATTTACTAATGTTGTGATCAATTCAAAAAAATCTTAGGCCATTACCAAGAGATTTAGATGCTAAGAAAGCCACTATTGAATAAACTTATGACTTGAGTGAACTTTCAAAAGAACAGCTCCTCATCACACTCAAAACACATGAGATGATCAAAAGAAAGGGAGAAGGATAAGAAAGAAAGCAAATGGCTAGTAAAGCATCTTACTCCAACTTAAGTAATGAAAGTGATGATGAGAAGGAGAGATTAGAGCAACTAATGGAGAAATTTACAAAGTTTTAAAGCTCAACAAGAGGATGAAGAAGAAAGATGAAACCAACACATTTTAAATTAAGGAAGAAAGCTATCACATGATTTAAATGCAATGAGCTAGACCAGGTTTAACAATATTACCCCAACAACAAGAAGGGCAGTGAAGAAGGTGGCAATGGTGGCTAAATGGAGTGATGATGATTCAACTAATTTCAATGAAGACCTTTGCTTAATGGCATAATGAATGAGTCTTTAATAACCTTTCTTTTTCATTGATGATAAGCAATGCTTAACTTCTTCCAACATTTCATTATCATGAATTAAATGACATGCAAAGGTAGGCACGGTGGGGCCAGCTTATTTTGCCTAGCGGGTTAAGCCAGCCAAGAAATTCTGGCACCTTTGTTAAACGGGCAAAAATTCATTGTGAAATGGTTCAAACACCAATCATAAGAAATAAAAATCAAATGAAGTCAATGGAAACCAATTAAAGTCACATATGAATTTGAAAATTTCCAAATTTGCCTAAACATGAGAACTAGAATTTTGAAAATTGAAAAACAATTTAAATATTGGAATAAAAGTAAATTAGAATATAATGATAGTTCTCAAAATGAAAAGTTTTACAAGAAAAATAAAAAAGAAAAATGCTGATAAAAGCTTTGATTTTGAAAATTACGATTTTACCCAAAACCAAGAACTTACATGAAATAAAAACTCAAAATTTTAATTAAGTTAGACTTATTTTATATATTTAAATCATTATTAGTCCAAGAGGTAAATTAAACACCCAAAACTATTAAAAACTAACTAAAGTTCTTATATGCGGAAGATTTAGATGCATAAGATTGTATCACATGGCAAAACCCTAAAAGGAGATCTTTTTTCCCTTGTCTAAAACCTTAGGACCCCATACTCCACTAGCCCTCATATAAATATTCCTTTCCATTTCTGCCTTTTCCCTTTTAGGAAGCCAACTAAAACCCTAAGGTTAGCTTCTCTAGAACCGTAATCCATTTTAGTGCTAAATAAATGGGATTAGTAAAAGTGTAGCACTAATTAGTTGATATGGTGTCTTTACATAAGGAAAATAGAGAGGATGAAGCAGTGTTAGAAGAGAAAGGAGATCCACCACCACAACAAAATTCGTGTCAAGATAAGCATGAGATTTTTAAGATGTTGTAATATGAGTATTTTAGCATTTTAAGTATGAAAACTAACTTGGGTGAGTTAGCACATGTTTAGGGTGACAAAAATCAAGTTTTGGAGTGGTTTTCAAGTCTTAAATCCCGTTCCCAATTGATGCAAGTGAAAACTATCATCTAGAGCAAGGTAAGAAATCAAAACTAACTAATTTTCTTGAGATTATGATGGTTTTGGAGCTGTTTATGCTATGATAGTGTTAAATGGTGTTTGGGTGTAACTTAAAGGCTAGTTTTGTTGGAATGAGTTGTGAGTGATGGATTTTGGTGTAGTTGATGTTGGGGTTGTAAAGTGATAGATTCATGCTTAGATATTTTGAGAACTTTATCATTAAACTTGTTTGCAAGGGTAGTGAGACATAATAAATAAATACCAGATTTAAGAATTGTCACGTTTCAAAGGGTACTCTAAATGTGACAGCCTGCTATATACAATATTAAAGTTTAAGAATGACTATCCTTAGTCGCCCAAAAGCTTCCATATCATGTACAAGGCGTACTTTTAAAACAAGAGTCACCAATGAAGTTATGCATTTTAAGATTATAGCAATACTAGCATACAAGAATTACTAAACATAAATTTCATACTATAGGAATTTAAGATCTTATAAATTCATAGGGACATACCCATGCCATATCTTTAAACGTTTACAAACCACAAGAGTCTTCAAGCTAATAGTAATAACAATACTAAAAGAGATTTTCCATGGGAATCTACTTCAAAATCTTCATGTAGATTCCCTTCAAAAAGCTCCCTAAAAATCCTTCCTTGCCTACCATATTCTTAAGATAAAGCCTTATGTGTTCGTGCGACATCAAAAATCTATTTGGGTGTAAGCTACAGCATGCTTAGTGAGTAAATCCCACAATAACGTACCAATTAACAAAACAATCAAGTTTATTACACAAACATATGAAATGCATCATCTATACATACAATTAACTAGAAACTATACGTAGAATAGATTTACGCCCTCCATATCAAGGGTTAGGGTATGCTTTAAAGGGAGTCCTTTCAACTACTATAATTTAGAAGATACTTTGGGTTCTAACCAACCACCACTACTAGTTTGTGGGCTTCTTACCTAAAGCATTCGATCCAACGTGGGCCCTCTATGAGCCCATATTGCTCAAACAAAATAGTTTCTCATACTGGGGCATGGAGCAGGGAACCTTACTCATTTGGTCCCATGCATAAGAGTAGTATCAAAATGAATGAGACTCAAATTTATGCCACGCATGAGCAATTTATTAATTTTCTCCAATTTGAGTTATTTTCTATTTTAAGGGGCGACCAGCAAAGGACACACAAACATTTCAACATGATATCAAAATAAAAACAATAATCAACCATTCAAGTTCTGATATACTTATTCTTTATTTCTTAAATACCATAAAACACAAACATAAACCCATGATGATCCCACATGCAATTCCATTTTTATCTTGTCCCCATACTCTAGTGCTTTATTATACAAGTACATACAAGAATACATAAAGCAAGGAGATAACTCATTCGTCCATCTTGTAAATCTTCTAGTCAAAATAATCTTCTGAAAATGGGGCTTGGAAGTCATCATCACCAAGACAAAAAGAACTACCCCGAATGAGTAATTCATAGTAGTTTTACTTAATTTTCTAAATCTATCAATTTTATTCGAGGTATTTTTCCTGGTTACTAAGTCTAAATTTTGAAATGGCCATAACTTTCTCATTTTAACTCCGATTTTTGTATATAAGTAGTCAATTTCTACGTACTTCGGATGCTCTATCTATTTCTATGGTTATTTCAAATATTTAAGGTTACTTAGGTATCGGAACTACAGGGGTCAAATTGCATTCAAGTTTATTTTTGACACTTTTTGCTAGTTTTATCTTTAGTAAACTCTCTAAGACAAGTATATAAATTATCTCAATACTCAAACATATTAGAAACTTAATAGTAGTTTATAATGCATGCGTGATTGTAGTGATGTTGCTCAAAAATAGAATTTATCACTGAATGGCCTTTATGACAAATTAGAAGGATTAAGTTCATGAAAATTAAACTTTGAAAGCTTGTAGTGAAATTTTATTTCTTAGTACTTACAAATGGATGATTCAAACTAAAAATAAAATGCCATACTTTATTTATTCCTTGTACTTTTTGTTTAAATTTTTATTGAAAAAATCATTTTTCAAAACATTAATTTTTCATGTGTTTTCAAGAAGAGAAGAAATTGATTTTCTTTTCTGAATTTTTCTTTATATCAAGGATTTTCCTTAGTATTGAAAATAAATTTTTGAAAATGTTGACATAACAAAAAATTGTCAACATATAAGGTTTAGGAATTTATTTTAATTATAACAACATCAATGTGAGTATTTACATATATTAACATAACACTTAGCCCTGAAATATTGTTATGACAAAAATGAACCGGAGGAAATAAAAAGTTGACAAAGATAGCAATAAAATTATAAAGACAACGAAATGGAACATGATAGTCTTAGCTTATGATTAACAAGGCTCCTCGAGACTTAGAATAATCCAGTTACCATGTAAAATAATTAAAAATGAAGCAAGATGATATAAAATGGAAGTCGTAGAATTTAGACAAGGCTTCTTGAGACTTAAAAATGGACAAGTATTTTCATTTGAATTGAAAAGGATAAGTCTGAGATTTAGATTAAGGATAGTCTTAAGAGCATGAAATAAATAAATAAATTGCAAAAGGTAAATAACATGAAATAAATAAATTACAATTGTTAGATTAGTGAGCAATATACTTTAATACACACACACACACACACACACACACACACACATTTACATATGTAGAAAGTTAGATTAATGCATGTAAAGTAAAATATGAACATGAACATAAACATAAATATAATATGAAACCAAGTATGATTCTTGCATTTTCATCCCTAACACCATACATCATCGGGATGTTTTATGGAATATGCATGAAAACATATATACATGATTATATGCATAATATTGGAAATGTGTTTAGAGTATTTACCTAAATAAAACACAAGGAAAATGTGCGTGTGTGTAATAAGAGAGAGCTGAGAGAGACTAAAGAAGGAGGGAGAGGGGCAGTGATGAGGGAAGAAGTTGGAGAGGTATCAGAGAGTGTATCGAATGTAAAGAAGTGGAGAAGAAGTTATGAAAAGTAAATTGTTGAATTATGAACGGGGATGGGTATTTATAGAGTGAAGGGAGAAGAAATGTGAAAGAAAAAGAAAGAGAGAGAGCATTTTGGTGATTGGGGTGTGGGTAGGGGGGGGGGGGGGGGGGGGGGGGGGGGGGGGCGCGGCGGGAGGGGAGGTGGTAAGGGTGTGTGGCATCAATTACAAAGAGGGAGGGAGGAAGGTAAAGAAGAAGTTATGTGATGATTAGATATATGTTATATGGAAAATATAAATTGTAAGATGTTGGCTATGGTATGTAAGAAGTAGGTTTTTAGAATAGGGACAAAAGTAAATGAAATGAATAGTAATGGAAATGACAAATTGTTTACTGGTATAGAGTAACATACACGTACAAGTGTTGTAACTGATGTCTTTATGAGCTGATAAAATTTTATCTAATGTTACAAATATAATTTTGAAACTATTTGTTAGATTATTTTGCCTCGATTTACATGATGGTGATTGGATATGAAAACCAATATTGAAAAGGTTCAGAAAGGTTAAGGTTTCAAAAGCTCATACCATTTTAGGGCATAAACCTTATACTTAACTTATTCCTAGGATTTCCATTACTTATTTAACTCGTCCAATATTTTAGGGTTTTAGAATTATATCATATCAAGTTTAGGATTTCTAGGATTTAGAGTTGACTAGGTTTGACTTGAGTATTCCGGTTCTGATATCGACTCTAAGGTTTTCCTATAAGGTTATAGTAAAATCTAAGGGTTTATAAGCATGATCTTTTAGCTTCTTTGAAACCCTAAAAGTTTCCTTAGAACCCCTTTTCATAGAAAACATCAAGTTTGAGCTCGAAATAATGAAATCCTAGAAGAATACAGTCAATACATAGGCTTGTGGGTCAAACCATATAACCCTCTAAACCTAAAAATGTGAAAAAGTTAGTTTTCCAGAAAAGCACGACCAATACATGAGGTCGTGTACCTAGCCATGTATCTCTTTGCCTTAAAAAACTTGAAGATATCGAGTTGTCCAGAAGAACACAGCAAGTACATGGGGTCATGACTTTTGTCTCTACTCTTCAACCGAATCTTTCCTAGAAAACATGGGACATGCATGGTTTCATGTATCATCCTTTGTACCCTTCTAATCCCATACCTAGAAAGTCTACGAATAAAACACAGATAAATTATTTAGTCATGTAAAGAACATAGGGAAATCCATGTACCCATGCACTACTGATGTACCTTTCTAGCCCTTAATAACTTGTCAATTATCGTCCGAATCGCATGAAACTTGATCCGGTTCTTCCATTAAGCTTAATTAACCTTCCAAGAACTTCAAAAACACAAATCTAGCAAGTACTAATGCCCCATTCAAATGTACATCAACCACATACCTCGAGCCCAAAATGTCTCACTCAAACTTTTGTTCCCTTGGTGGTGCATGATTCGATACACTGGACGTGCTTTTGGCCGTGTAAAGGAACATGACTGATTACACTATGTACTTGGTAGTATGTTCCCTTGGAACGTGTTCACTGACCCTTGAACGGCCCATGCTTTTCATAAGCCCCTTCTTTAAGTCTAAACAACTTTTAATGAGATTCATCAACAAGTACAACCAAACCTAAGCTTCTTAGTGACAATATAAATTGAGTAAAGTTAGTTAATCTTTAACTAATATCCAACTTCAATTATGAATAGTTCTTATACGTCGAGCTTCATAAATGGATTTGAAAGCACAAACCAATTGGTAAGCACGCAGTAATTGAGTGCTACTTGCTAGGGTAGTATTAATAACCAGATAAAGAATTTAAACTCGACTTAATTGGGTATTAGCTGTTGCTTGGCCGCTTACTCTAGGAGTGGCATCCCCATACTAGGTTGTGAGCATAATCGTAACTTTGGAGATGATGTGGTATTTTAGATGCTTAAGCCCCCACGGAATGCATGGTTGAGCTTGGCGGGTAGTTGATAAAGAAATTTTCAAGATTGAGTAGCTAACTAAGAGTAGGTATAAAGTTGCGATGAGTTATACGGCGTTATAATGGACCATGCTCATGGGTGGCAGCTGGAAGGAGATGACTCGGACGAAACTATTTCATTCTTTTCTTTTTTAAGTAAGTTCTAGGAACTTATCAAACCCCCATCTACGGTATGTAATCTGTTGAAGGAACCTTACCTCTTTTTGTTTGGCGGGAGTCATGGGTACTCTTGTGCGTGTTGGTATTTCTGGGACACTGGATACTTTGTTAAGTTAAATATCCTAATATGTGGTTGCTGCATTAGATTAGGTACGTGTGGTGTGTGTGTGTGTTTGCATTACTGTGTATTGGGCTTCGCAGCTTATTCCTTAACATTTTAAGTTCCGTTAGTGGTACTATGGGGATAAGTGCTATGCGGGATGACTTATGGACACTACGAGTTTTTTCATGAAAGAATTTAGTTGTAATCTTAATTTATTTTATTATGAACTTGAATGACCATAACTAACCATTTAATAAATACCCTTGCTTCAATTTTCTTATGGACCCTTAAGTTCAAAAGTTTTCTGATAAAATTGTACTTACTTGATGGGCCATGTGGCTAATGTTTATAAAAAAGTATTTAGAGAAATATATTTTTCCAAACAGGTTTAATTTTATATGTTTGAAAAACCTGAATCATGTATAAATGGACGACACTTTGTTGGAATTTTTATGAAAATTAATAACAATTCATCAAATTAAAACTTAATTAAAAATACACTTGATAATAGAATGCCTTGTACATATCACTTGGAGGCGATATGTGCGGTGTAACTGTCACACTCTTTGCATTCAGGGTAGGGCCATTATACATTGGCTCAAGTTCAACCCACTATTGCTTGCAGGCCAAACAGGTCGAAACAAATCAATTTGGCCCGTTTAACCCATTTTCACATTATTTTCCTTTTTTGATGTATTTTTCAATAATGATTGACTACAACAACTACTGTTGAGTATTAGATTGTTTCTAAGATTATGAGATAGTATTTGCAATCATATGACTTTGATTTTAACACCACAAAAGTCTTAAAAATATTATTTGGTAAAGCGTACACAAGTTAGCTTTCTTTTCCCAATATTCTCTTTGTTGCTTGCATGTGTGTTTGATGGAAGAACATGACCCTTGTTACAATAAATACTTTTGTCCAAAGTTCTATCCATTTACTTGTCAATGGGTGTTATTTATGTTTATTTGGCAAACCTAACCTTAATTTAACAAGAGCACTTAAACTAATTATATAATCCTTAGTGTAGAATATGTCCGCTATAAAGACTTGATATATATAAAACTTTACATGTCAAGTCCCTAACCACGCATAATATACAAAAATATTATACGTAAGGTTGTTCGAAAAAGAAGAAGTTTATACTCATTGCCTGATCAATATGTCGAAATACAAGACTTTACAAAAACCACTCAATTAAGAGTAGATAACTTTATATAGGCATATATGATAGTATCAACATATATGATACTTCAAATTTTACAAACTAAACTTGTAATCTCAACTATACAAGGAAAGA
The DNA here is from genome assembly GCA_024138025.1 of Combretum micranthum. NCBI lineage: Eukaryota > Viridiplantae > Streptophyta > Magnoliopsida > Myrtales > Combretaceae > Combretum > Combretum micranthum. The sequence continues at coordinate 56,584 of JAMXBD010001706.1, read as the reverse complement.
AACCTAAGTGCTTTGGGTTTACAAAACATAAGCATTTAAATAAGCCTTAATCTATATAATTACATCCCAAAAGAAAACGAAGTTTTTCTTCTTCCTTCCCAAGAAAACAACATTGTAAAATTAGGAGTCCTAGTCGTCCAACTCATCAAGAAAAGCCTTCCAATCCATACCATAGCCCATATCATCATAATATTCATCATCACCTATGAAGAAAAAAAATGAGCCAAGGGCCTAGTATATAGTAACACAAGCAAATGTAAGCTGACACACAGTCTTAACTAATGTAATGCAAGGAATAATAAAATTTATTTATCTTGACTTATGTGAAACAATTCAATAATGGAGTATTCAAACCTCGATTACAATCCTGAGGGAATCTGGGGTCCTAAGTAAAGCAGCTGCTCATGGGGATTGATATAAGCAGCCCAAATACTTATATCTCCTGCATAAATTTACAATTAATAATCCATTTAGAAATCATAGTCGTTACCAAACTTTACTTAACTTAATCTGTAATATCAACTAGTTCGATCATCCTCATAAACGTGAATTAAATCATATTATTTCTTCTTAAGAATAAGCAAATGTTACACCAATACTGTTCCTCCTATTAATTACCCCCGCGCCACTTATGAAAGTCATTGCATCATGATAAAGGTGGCCTAAGCACCTAATCCACCATGTCAACCTCGTTAATAGGGTTGCCGTCATCGGACCAGATTCAATGGTATATGCACAAACAATTCAAGCAAATTTTAAGCCAATCTTTGATTAAAGTTGATTTAATAATGCCTAACCTAGCATTAACAAACAAGTTATTGTGTACCTGGATTTACAGAACTATCAAACAAAGAATCAGAATTTAAACTCAACAAAGCTATGGAACTTGTCGAGGAAAAATCATTTCATTAAAACAATATTAATCTATATTTTGATACTAATAATTAAACTTTCATCAACTTAAATAAAAACTCAACCATCATATAACTCTATACTCCTACAAATGCAGATATACACATCATATTGCACTATTTACCCATTTATCATTATTATTCATTTATTTTCTTATTTATTAATTTTTTATTATGAACAGTATAAGAGGAGCTGTCATGCCCGTGGCAAGGGCTGTGATATTCATCACGAGCACTATCACGGCCATGATCATGAGCCATGGCATATACAAATAGGCTTGTCACACCCATGATAGGAGATCATGTCCCCCATCACAGTTGTGATATAGGTTGTATCATGAATTATGTAGTGATAAGCTCTATCAAAGTCTTTATAAAGTCCAAGAAGATAACGCCTGAGATCACGCTCGTTATTCAAGCCGTTCATACATGAAAGAGGAAACAGAGGCAATCATGCCTTATGTAAGACCTTGATCTCGGCAGTATCAAGTGTATGAAAATCACAGAGGAGATAATAGGCTAGGTTATGCCTGTTTTTTATAAGAAAAAATTGAATTCGAAGAGATGACTGTCTTGAATACGCCCATGATGAGCAGAGCTTTGGTCCTTTGATACTTGATAGTTGATTCAAAATTTTTGAAGTCTTAAACCTTCTAACTCTTTACTAAGACCTCAGTTGTTTATAAAAACATATCAAGACCAACCTATAAACACAATACCAAACACTAACAATCACTCTTGCACTCATAAACTCATTTCATATGTATATACTCAAAATCCTAACCTAAATCACAAATCCATCATTCAAGTTAGTAGAATTCTATTATCACTCTAATAATTCAAGTTCTACCCATTTTTCACTATCAACCTCAATACATGTATGAGTTTCATAAACTTATATTTCATTTATTCAAACCCTTATAGCAATATGGTTACTTGCATGTCTAGTTCAATATATCTTAGCATGTCATAATTTTTTCAAAACATCAATGTTCTACTCCTATCTAATATTAAATCAATCAAAACTATGATTAAACAAAACAAGTAAGAAATTAACTTTACTTACTTTTGTGGCTACTAGAATCAACTAAATTTCTTACTACTTCTTTAGCTTAAATTTTTGCTCCTACTTGTTCTTAGGTTAGTTCTTTACTTATGATCTTATGGAGGTAAGATTTAGAAGAAATTTGGCTTAGTTGTGTTTTGGAAGATAAATAAGATGAAGAAAGAGAGAGAGACAACGGATGAGGTCTGTTCTAGATTGATATTTGCTGCCTTTTCAACTTTTGAACATCTAGAATCCTATAGAAGATTGTATAACATAGGCTTGGGCTTGAGTATGTGTGTGTGGGCTTAGTTGTTAATTAAAAGATGGGCTTTGGGCTATTCTAAAAGGAAATTTGCAGCAAAATATTTTTTTTTATCGCACATAATATACACCATACTACTTTAATGCAACTCAATCCATATATATAACTACCATCATTTAACTTCACCAACACATATATAATTCAATTATAAGATATTCTTATATTAGTAATTTATCATATCACCAAATCAAATTATAATAACTTAACTATAACAACTTAAATCACAAAATCATCAATCAAGTATATTTTTAAATAAATTACTTTAGTAAGTTTAATTTAGGTTATTTCATCCACCTTTAAGGACAATGATATAAATAACATTGGATAAAAAAAATTAAGTGTTATGTCTTATATAGTTATATATATTTAATTATTGTCAACAATTAATTTTATTGCTAATTTCTAATCTCTCTATCTTATTTCTTTTATTTTGAATTTTTTTTTTTTGCTTCTTTTAACTTTTTCTTTAACATATCGGCCCGCGGGCTAACCATCCAGTCACAAGCTAATCTGCTTTGGCTTGTGGTAATTTGGTCTACTTTTTTAATAGGTTGAAAAAAATTGATCGCAACCCATTTTTGAAAACAAGTAAACACGCTGGCAGAAGCTACAACCCGTATTCCCAGCTCGAGTGACATTTATAATAAACTTTGTAATGAAATGATTATAAAGAAGAAGAAGAAGAAAAATAGCATGCTAAAATCCTTGACGAAAAAGCTAAGAAATGAATTAGATGTTTTCAAGGGTGAGATAAATGGACTAAAAAAAATGAAATGAGAAGTTATGTGAAGAAAATAAGTACTTAAAATTAGAAAATAATAATTTAAAGAAAACAATGATGAATTGTCTAAAATCAAATAAAAAATTAAGAATTAAGCAAGACTTGCTTGATATTGAAAATAAAATGATAAATTACATCAAAAGGTATCAACATTCGAGGGTAAATTCATGTAAGGTATATATGTTTGGCAAAGTAAGTCTAATAAAATATCAATAATTGACCATTGATGAAAAATTTAAGAGATTTGATTGTAAACCAACGCAAATGTTGATATCTCAAATGAACTTTGCAAAATGTTGATACTTTATTTGATATATTTTCTGAAATATTTATATATATTTTTAGCTACTCAAAATATTGATACCTTAAATGAACTTACTTTCAAATACTGATACTTTCTAGTGTAATTTACCCAAAAATAAAACCTTGAAAGAAAATAAATGTGCTAATGCTTGTGATGAGGAAATTTTAAAAGAGCTAGAGAAATTAAAAGTTGAAAATGAAAAATTGAAGACTTAATGAACCAAATGCGCTTATAGCAAGTTCATTGAGGTGAAAAAAAATTAAATACACTTCTTGGAAAAAAAAAAGTGATTCAAACAAACTTAGAGTTGGTTATGATAGAAACAGTAATTGTAAGCGTTATAAGACTCAATTAGTGAGAGTTGCTCATGGAATTTACAATTATTATGAAAAAAATTAATTATATCGCACACAATTGTGCAATAAGAAAATACATGCATTTGATTCACAAGAGCAAGTATGTTTGGTGATAGGAATCAAATGAAATTTGGAAGAGAAGCTTTTTCAAGCTTCAAAGGCTGGTAGCGATCTTTCAAGGCTAGTGTAGTCCTTCGAAGACAACAAAATAATAGTTATAGATGAAAACGTGGAAGCCTCAGATGACCCTATATACCGACTCAAAGCCGAAGGTGTTTCCTTAAAGGTTGGCAACCTACGTGGTCGACCTTCATTCTAGGACGCAGTTGTTTTTTTTATTACATATTTTTCATTTATTGCTTACTGCAACTATATATAATCTTCTTTGTAATGAGTTTAAGGTAGCCTTTTAGTATTTTGAAAACTTGTGTCTGAGAATTCTCTCAAATTTTACTCTTATTAATCATTGTCTTGATTGTAGCAAGTTTATGTTCTTATCAATTCATATCAGAATTGTGGCGAACAAATCGTGAACCCTATTTCATTCGTCATATCGAATTAGGGTTAGCGTAGTTCGAATGATTACGGTGCATAATGTCCACTGTTAAGCCATTCTATCCTTTTATTTCATCATAAATTCATATAATACAAAATTCCCAAAAATACATTATTGTTCTAATTGGCTATTCAAGGCATCTGGTGTTTTAGGCACATCAAATTTTAGTATCAAAGTATCAGGCATGTCATTTGGGTCTTAAAGAGACTAGCTCTTAATTTAACTTACACTAAATGAACCATGTTCAAATGGCCAAAAAAATGAAACTTGGTTTTGTAGATATTTTAAGGATTTTCAAGGCTCAATAATGATAATGTCCTAATTTGCATATATTTCATGCTTTATGCTCTTAAGTGTTGTGTTTATTATGTGATAAAATGGCTGTTTATTCAATTTTTTATGATTTGTGATCTTTGTACCTAATTATGTTAAAATGAGGTTTTAAGTGCTTGAGCATGAAACTTCTTGAATATCATATCGAAACCATGTTTTTTCATGCCAAAGAAAGCATATTAGACTTGTTTGAAAGGATGACATTGCAATGCTGGTGCTTTTAGGCAATTTTGCACAACCTAAAATGTATTTAATGATTTGTTTCATCATTTCTTGCACAAATTTGCTATATGTTGAAATCTATGAGTTTGGCATGGTCTTATGAGTTTGAAATAACAATATGAACATATTTTGAGAATTTTTTCATTAGACTCTATGCTTTTTCTATAAGTTTGTTCATAATGTGAGTTCTAAGGGTTTTGGTGACATGATTGTGTCATTTAGAATCTTTTGAATGAAATGCGCCATGATATTTTGAGAAATGTGCATAAGTGTGTGCTTGCATTGCACAATGGCATTGTATCAATTTAAGTTGATACTTTGCCCCTTTTTAACTCAATTTCCTCTATTTTATACATAGAAGCTGATCTTGTGATTTTGATGAGGCAAAAGGGGGAGAAATTTTGAGTTTGCACAATTAACATGTGTGTGTATCATGTGGAATATTCTCATTCCTCTAATTAAGCATCAATTTTGAACTTAATTTGTAAACTATGTTTTAAAACTCGAATGCTTAATTGAAGGGGAGAGCCCGGTTGAGAAGGAGTTAATTGTGTAATGGTTTTGCTCATAAAAAAAGGAGAGATTGTTAAATTGAAAGGTTTAAAATGGATTTTGATGAGGAAATGCATTGCATGATTCAACAAGAAAAAGTTACAATTAATTGACATTTTTAAGTGTTAGCTAAATGCACATCAAGAAAATCAAACTATAAAGGTTACTTAATCTTATTTTAGACTATATAGTGTTTTGTGAAGTTTAATCCACCGTGGTCTGGATCAAGTTGAAGTGATCCAAACCTTCAAGTTTTCCTCTTACTTTTGTGCGAAAAGTCACAGTAGGTACGAATAACTGGGAAGTAGTCCATAACATTGCATGAAGATGCATTTGGGGCAAAGTGCCCACTAGTCCGGACCAATTTCAAGTAGTCTGGATTACTTGATGTGTTCCATTTGTTGAACTTATATATTCAATATGGATTTTCATAAGAAAATATGATGCACAATTAATTATTCAATTATTGTAAACTACACTTAGTTAGTCAAATACATATATATATATATATATATATGTATGTTATGCGTCTTTGTGGAGTTTTTGCAAATTTTTATCAAGAACATCTCTAGTCGAGGGATAAGTTGAAAACTAGACAGATTCGCTCACCAAGAGGTGACAAAGTTAAGACTAAATCTCAACAAGCCAAAAATGTAGAGACATTAGTTGAGGGTCATGTCGAGGGGTTAATAAGTCAATTAGGAAAGGCATGACAAAGTTAAGACCAAAGCTCGATAAGTTCAAATATGTAAAGTCAATGGTCGAGGGGATCACTGAGGGCTTAATGTGTTGATCAGTTAGGGTGCAACAAGTTCAAAACTAAAACTTGACAAAGTTTTAAAAGATGCACAGCCTTGGTTGAGGGGTTCGTCAAAGGCTTGACGAGTTCAAACTTCAAGGCGTGACGAGTTCAAAATCTAAGACTCAACAAGACAAAGATAAAAGACTTAGTCTAGGCCAAAAGTAAGGCGTGGCACATTGAAGTGCGACAAACCTTGAGGTGTGACAACTTTAAATTTGAGGCTCGATGGAGTGCACATGAGCAAATACTTGCCAGGGGCAGAATTGACGCACGACACTTTGAGGGGCGATGAGTCTTTAGGGCACGATAATTTAAATTTTGGAACCAATGTGGTAAAAAGAGCCATTGAAGCGCATTTAATACTTGGCGCTTAAAGATGTTATATCTAACGAACATTTAGATTTAAATTCAACAAAAGTCGTGAGTGTAAAGTGAACTGCAATTATTTGCGAACAAACAAATCATTTATTTTCTTGTTCTCTTGTTCATTAAATTTGCAAAATCTACAAAGAAAGTCAAAAACATTCTAGTGCTCTATTCTTACACTTGTAATCTCCAAAAGAGCATCTAGAGAGAGAAAGGAAATATTTTATTTCCTAAGCATTGTAAAGCATTATAATTGCTTCGCTTAAGCGTATTTCTAGTGATTAATAAAAATGATGGTGAAGTCTTCATTTGGAGGCATTGGTGGATTGTGGAGAGTAGGAAGTGGGTCGAACTCCACGTTATATCTTAGCTAATATTTTCTATCCCTACCTCTTTTACTTTTCATATTGTAATTTGTTGATACATCATTTGCTATAATTAAAGTTATCTTTGATCTGTCCATTAAAATTAATTGTTTGAATTTTTAGGGAAAATACTCAATTTACCCCACTCTTCAATATTATATAGTGCTTTTTCATGTTTTCATTTGGTATTAGAGCCCCATCTCTACCTGTTTTGTGCTTAATTATATATAAAGTAAGGATCATGGCATTAAATATACTAAGGTTTCTAAAGGGGCAAGCTATAAATAAACTGCCACTTTTAAGTAGGGGTAACTACCCATACTGGAACCGCAAGAGGAAAATTTTTCTTAAAGCTGAAAATAGATTAATTTGAAATGTAATAGAAAATGGCCCTCTAAAAATAGAAGGAAAAGAAGAAAGAAATTGCAAGGAAGAAGACTAGAAAAAATCAGCTTTAAATGAAATTATTATGAATATTTTGCATTATGGTATGAAAGAGAGAGATTTCAATAGAACCTTTAAAGTTTGAGATACAAAAATTACTCTTTTTTAGGGCAATTCGAAAATTTCAAAATGCTTTCTAATGAATCTATAGATGAAATGCATGAAATATTCATTAATATCATAAATCCCTTAAGTGTACTTGGGAAGAATATTTCTAACTTGGAAATAAATCCTAAACTTCTAAAATCACTATCTAAGGATTCAGAAGCTAAAAGAACTGTCATAGAAGAAGCACAAGACTTCAATGCTATGAGCAAGGAAGAACTCCTTGGAGTGCTCAAAATGTTTGAGCTCATCAAGAAGCAAGAAGAGGAATCTAGCAAGAAGGCTATTGCCTTAAAAGCCTTATGTCAAGATTCCAACAATGATGATGAAGATGGAAATGAAAATGAAAATGAGGAACTTGTCTTAATGGTTAAGAAGCTTAAAAATTTCATTAGGCCCAACAACAAGTCAAAGAGAGTGGAAGATGACCGCAGCTCATCTATACAACAAAAAAAAGGATGTGATAACTATAAATGTTAAAAGCCAGGGCATATTTAATACTATTGTCTCAAGAAAACTTCAAGAGGATCCAAAAAAAGAAGTTCTCATCACCACTTATAGTGAGAATGACTCAAGTGACTCGAATGAGGATGTGTGCTTCATGGCACTAGACAATGAGGTAAAATGCCCCTCTTCTCCTTCTTATGCTGAGTTGCATGATATGTGTGATAAGGTATGCATAAGTTAGCTAAAGTAGAGAAAAAGAAAAACGTACTTAAATCCTTAATGATGGAAGTAGGAGAAGAGTTATAAAATTTTCAAACTAAGCATGAAGAGATTAAATCAGAAAATAATAAGCTGCATGACGAAATAAATATATTGAAACTAGAAAATGAAAAGATGAACAATAAGTGCAAGAAGTTGAAAAGCAAAAATGATTAATTGAAGGACATTAATGAAAAATTGACAATTGAAAATGATTTGCTGGATATTGAAATCAAAACTATCAATAATGATAAAGTTGAATGTGTCAGCAGTAGTAATAAAATTCAAAAAGAGCTAGAGGATTTAAAAAATGAAAATATAATGTTAAGAGCTAGTTTAGATGATATAAAAGCAACTATAACCAAGTTTACAAAGTGTAAAAAGAATTTGAATACACTTCTTGAAAATCAAATGTATGATTCAAATAAATATGAAATTGGCTATAGTAGAGAAGGTAACTGCAAGTTGTACAAAATTCATTTTGTCAAAGCCACTCATGGGACATGCAATTATTGTGGCAAATCTTGTCATATTGCACAGAATTGTGCGATAAGAAAAACAATGCATTTGAATCATAGATGTAAGCTGGCTTTGGTTCCTAAAAGAGAAGTTCTTGTTTTACCTAACCAAAAGGGACCTAAACTCAAATAGATACTAAAAAAATAATACTCTATTTTGTAAGGATCTTCAAGTAGGAATAACAAATGGTACTTGGATAGTGGCTGCTCTAGAGACATGATTGGAGACACATCTAAGTTTACATCTCCAAACTTAAAAGATCAAGAGAGTGTTACCTTTTGAGACAATAGAAAATCAACCGTTCTTAGTGAAGGTGACATTCTTGTAAACAAAGATTTATTATTATTAAAAATGTAATGCTTGTTGATGATATGAAACATAATCTACTTAGTGTTAGTCATTGTGTGATAATGGGTTTAAAGTAACATTTTTTACTAAAGAGTGTCATATTGAAAGAATTGATAATAACCAAGCTTATTTTGAAGGATATAGACAAATAAATATTCACAAAACCAATTTAGGTGATTTTAATAATCAAATGAAACTCGTATATATTCTCAAAATGACAATAGTTGGTCAAAGCGTAGAAAATTGGGACATGCTAGCGTGGATGTAATTTCAAAACTTGTTAAAAAGAATCTTGTCAAAGGTTTACCAAAAATGATTTTTCAAAAGGACAAGATTTATCAAGTATGTCAACAAGGAAAGCAAACTAAGACTTCTTTAAGTCTAAGGATGTTGTTTCTACTACTACGTCATTAGAACTATTGCATATGGACTCATTTGATCCTACTCAAACTCTAAGTTTGCGAGTCAAAAAAATGTATTTTGGTTATTGTTGATGATTTCACTAGATATACATGGACTTTCTTCCTTGCATCTAAAGACGAAACAACTCATGTTTTTTTTAGATATTACAAGTCTAAAATGAAAAAGGTCTTAATATTGTATCTATTCGAATTGATCATGAGGGAGAATTTGAAAATTATGAAATAGATGATTTTTATAGTACATATGGTATTGAACATATTTTTTCAGCACCTATAACTCCACAACAAAATAGTGTAGCCAAAGGAAAAACAGAACTTTAATTGAAATGGCTAGAAACATATTGTATGAAAACAATTTAGCAAAATATTTTTGGGCTCAAGCTGTAAATACTGCCTGTTATATATCAAATAGAGTTCTTATAAGACTAAGTCTCAAAAAAACATCCTATAGGCTTTGGAAAGGAAAAAGACCTAACATATCTTATTTTCATCCATTTGGCACTAAATGTTACATCTTAAACGATAGAAAAGAATAATTGGCTAAATTTGATGCTAAGAGTGATGAAGGAATCTTGCTAGGTTATTGTTTGACATGTAAGGCTATAGAGTGTTTAATAAAAAAAATTAGTTATAGAAGAATCTATACATGTTGCTTTTGATGATTCTTTACCTCATTTATGTTCAAATAATGATGTGGATGCAATTGGTGCTTATTTGAATAAATTCTCTCTTGAAAATAATAATAAAGAAGATAATGAACATAAAATGGATATTGTGCATAAGTCAGATAATTATGATCTTCCTAAAGAATAGAAATATGTAAAATCACATCCAAAAGATTTAATTATTGGTGAACCTTCTAATTAGGTACAAATAAGATCATCTTTAAGGAACATGAGTAATCTTGTTTTTCTACCTTAAACCAAACCTAAAAATATTGAAGAAGTCTTAAAAGATGAATTTTGGATACATGCATGCAAGATGAATTAAACCAGTTCACAAGAAATTATGTTTGAAAATTGGTTCCTAGATCTGAAGGTAAACCTGTTATTGGAATCAAAGGGGTTTATAGAAATAAGCTTGGTGAATCTGGTATAATAACAAGAGATAAGGTCAGATTAGTTGCTAAAGGCTATAATCAAGAAGAAGGCATAGATTTTAATGAGACCTTTGCCCCGATTGCTAGACTAGACTCTATTAGAATGCTTTTGGCATTTGTTACTTTCAAAAATTTTACTCTTTTTCAAATGGATGTGATAAATGCTTTCTCAAATAGTTTTATAAAAGAAGAAGTCTATGTAGAGCAACCACTAAGTTTTTGATAAGCATGGATTATATCTATTCATAATAAGCAAATTAAGTCCAATTCTGAGTTTAATGATAAGATTTTGTATTAGAATTGATACTTAATTAGTGTGTATTTTCATTTCAGGTCAAATTAGAACCTAATGGATTGATTAAAAGAAATCAAAGAAGAAATTTGGCCAAAGGATTTAAAGTCACGGGCGTGATTCAAGTAGCAGCAAAGTCATTTTCCACCTTGAAGCCAATCATGACTGTGACTTGAAGCAAGGACCACAATTTTTCTTATGAAGAGTGGAATCACGGTCGTGAATGAGGAGGAAAGGAGTCTTTATCAAAGCTAGTACCTACCTTGGTGAAGATCACGACCGTGACTAACAAATTGAGAAGCATGAAATTAGAAGGAAACTTGAAGTCACGACCGTGATTAATTGAGAAGAAACAATATGACTTTTACAACCTTTCGTCCAAACAGTATATCCATTAGTAAAAGTTGTATATTTTCATTTTTGAACCCCTTTAGAAAGAGAGTAGGTATAAATTGATGATACCCATTTAGGAATTGACATCGAATTCATTCTACATACCTACACACCTGTTCATAGTTTTTATCATCAACATATCTTGTAATTGTTCATGAAGTGATTATATTTTGTTCGATTCTGGAAGAAAATGAGGGAGAGACTACTGGAATCAAGTGTTTTGTGTTTGTGACTCTACCATTATTGTTGTAATAGAAAGGGGTTTCTCTTCTTCTCTCTATCTCTCATCTTGTTTTCATCGTTAATCATGTTGTTAATAAGTTTGTGTTCGTATTTTAACATGTGTGAGTAGATTCTTGGGTTACGAAGTCATATTAGCATGAAACTTGTATTTAATAGTTAGTAATCCAATTAATTACTAATTTCCGGTGATGGGTCTTCATAAAAGTTAGGAAATTGTAGTGCACAACAAGATTCTACACTACCTCTTGATGGAAATTGTTGAGAAATAATTCCATTAAGTAGATCTAAGTCACTAGAACAAGCTACTCCTGTTAATAGAGATATTATTAGGAAGCTTGCTGTACCATTTAGGAAATTTAAGGATAAAAGAACGTATTAAAGCAATTCTAAATTGTCCATTTACTTAGAAGAGATTCTAGTAGATGCATTCGGGATTAGAATTAGTTCATTATGAGAATGAGGACTATGAATTTGGAATTTCAGCAGATAAGTAATTAATAGGATTAATTGGTTTTAATTCGTGTAAGTATGATGGAGTAACCTATTGTAAATGTGATATTGTTATAGTAAAGCTTTGTTTTGTATATTCTGTTAGTGAATCTTTGTAATTAATACAATTAGCTGTTAATTATAGGTTTAAGTTACTTAACTCAATCTTATTCAATCGGCTAGATAATAAACAAGAGGGCGAGTAGTGGTACTTGCTAACGACCCCGTGGAATACGACCCTATAATTAAGTCCTATGCTACAATTTGATAGGTGCACTTGCCTAGCGTTGACCGTACATAGGAAGAGATCATAGGTTATAAATTAATTAAATTTGGTCAAGGATAAAACGCACATCAGTTTTACAAATGGAAACTGAACTATTTTTGTCTTAAGTTTTTCCTTGATAAAATGTCGATCTACTTCAACATGTTTTGTTCTACCATGTTGGACCAGATTTTGTGCAATTTCTATGGCTGATTTATTATCACAAAATAGGTTCATTGTAGAACTGAATGAATATCCAATTTCTTCCAATAATCTCTTGAGCTAAAGACGTTCACAAAGTTTCTTAGTCATGCTTTTGAATTCTGCCTCTGCACTAAATAATGTAACCACCTTTTGTTTCTTGCTTTTCCAAAAATATCTGGAGACTACCGACTTGGTGGCTTGCCACGATTATGTCTGTCAGGTAATCTATAGCCAATAAAATCATTAGAATCATTGGAAGAAGAATTTAGAGATTGTACCTCTAGAATATTCTCAGGGGAGTGGTCATGTACTAAAATGGGAAAAATCGATTGGTCTTGCTCTATTGGGAGTTCTTGTTCTAACTGAGGTTCTGTCATAGTTGGGGGTTGTTCTTATTCACTTTTTGCTTGAGAAACATTATTTTCTTCTTCATGTCCTGTTATAAGATTCTTCCAACTACTTTAAATATTATTATGTCTTGATTCCAAGTTGGTGTCTTCAAAGCATGGCCAATTTTCCCAAATATCCTTATTTTGTTCTCCATGAAGAAAAGATTTAGGATATGATTTTTGGAAAAAAAATCTTTGTTTCCAAAAAGTGACATCCATTGTAGTATATAAGAGTCTAGTAGTAGGATCGTAGCATCGATAACCTTTCTTATGTGTTGCATATCCTAGAAAAACACAACGAATAGCACATGGATCCAATTTTGTTCGTTGCTTTTTATGAAGATGAACATAAGCAACATATCTAATAACTTTAGGCGTAAGCGTTAAATTTAAAGGTAATTGAATATAATGAGCAAGATCCTGTAGTGGAGTTTCAAAATTAAAAACTCGAGATGGCATCGATTCAATAAATAAACGGCAGTGACAACTACATATGCTCAGTATTGTTGAGGTGCATATGTTGATGTTAACAAAGCTCTTGTTGTTTCAAGAATGTGTCTATTTTTCCTTTCCGTAACACCATTTTGTTGCGGCGTACGAGAACAAGTGGTTTCATGAAACAAACCATGTGCTTGAAAATATTCTTTAAACTCCTTGTTGTCATATTCTCCACCATTATCAGATGAAGAATTTGAAGTTTAGATGAAAATTGTGTTCTTATCATATTATGAAAAGAACAAAATACTCCAAACACTTCACTTTTATTTTTTGATACATAAAGCCAAGTCATTCTTGTGCAATCATCCACAAATGTTATAAACCATCTAATTCCTGATGAGATTGAAATAGGAGTTGGACCCCAAACATCTGAATGCATTAATGCAAACGCTGTCTCACATCTTTTCAAACTTATCAGATAAGGCATATAATGACTCTCGGCTAAAATACAACTCTCACATTTAAAAATAGATTTGTGTAAATTAGAGAACAATTTTGGAAACAAGTGCTTCAAGTACAAAAAAGATGGATGTCCAAATCTACAATGCCACAACCAAATATGTCTCTCTTGATCACCAATTCGTCCTATAGTATTTGTTCTTCCAGGATTAAAATCATCCATGTAATTTAACCCATTTCTTTTAGTACCTTGACCAATAATCTCCTTACTGAGAATATCTTAAAATAGATAAGAACTTGGATACGTTATGACAAACCAATTCAATTTCTCAATCACTTGTCCTATAGATAATAACTTGTTTAAGAGTGATGAGACCAATAGAGTATTTGATAAAACAAAAGAAGGTGAAAGTGCCACTGTTCCAACCCCTACAACTGGATATGTCATCCCATTAGCGTTAGCAACATAAGTCCATTTTGGTTGAGTAGTTGCAGTTAAGTCTTGTGGATCAAAAGTCATGTGATCACTTGCTCCTGAATCAATAATCCAATCATTGTTGCTTGAATCAGCAGTGAGTTTATTTACAATAGGAAGAGAGGTGTTCTCTTGTGATACGGTAGTTGGAGAACAGTTCCCTTGTGGAATGAGGGATAGTTGAGATTTAGTATTCCTACAATGTGTGCAACCTCTTAATTCCATTTCTTTATCTCTCCTTATCTATTTTGTTTTTTTTTTTTCTTTTACTGAGTCTTAGTATCTATGCTCTGATATCATGATGAAAAAGTAGTATTTTTTATTCATCTTATCAATATACAGAGAAAAGCTTTTATATACAATTTTCAGAAAAAGCTATTCTAAGAAAGTAAAAAAAATATAAGCTATTATGAGAAAGTCAAAGATACTAGTCTAAAGACATTAATCGCTCTCACAAAATTAGGCAATAATAATGGTATAAAAAGGAGAAAATGTGTCAATCTAAACCTCCTAATATGATTTGTTGACTACCATGCTAACATCAGATACATTGATTATGCAAATCTATATAGATGATATTGTGTTTAGAGTTACTAATATGAGTTTTATAAATGACTTTATTGAGTCCATGAAGAATGAGTTTGAAATAAGTATGATGGAAGAACTCAATTATTTTCTCAGTTTTCAAATAAAATAATTTGAAAATGGAACATTCATTAATCAATCAAAATATACAAGAGATTTGTTGAAAAGATTTAAAATGGATAATTGCAAAATAAGACCTACACCTATGAGCACAAGTATAAAACTTGATAAAGATTAAAATTTTAAAAAATGAGTGTGAAAAGATTTATAAAGGCATAGTAGGCTGTTTATTATATTTAACAGCTTCTAGGCCTTATATCATGTTATTGGTGTGTGTATGTGCACAATTTCAATGATTCAATCTTGCCTAAAAGAATCATACTTGAATGCAGTAAAAAGGGTTTTCAAGTATCTTGTAGACATGATTGAATTTGGCTTGTAGTATCTAAAATTGACTCTTTCGATTTAATTGGATACTTTAATGTCAACTTTTGTCACACCCCGAGGGTATCCTAGTAGTAGTAAACAAGATTCACTTGGATACTATTACTAGTTTACCTTATGAGAATAACATATTTTCAATAAACAGGATCTTTTAGTTGCTTTGATAAAAAGAACGAATATATATAAGATATAAATTAATAAATAACTGTCATCCCAAGTAGAGAATGTCATAATAATAATATCACAGACCATAACTTTTCTAGAAAATCTCAAAATACATAACTAAAGTTTCTATTGCTAACTACTTGTAACTAGAAATAGAAATAAATATGTTAACCTGAACTACTCCATAAGCTTCCAGCTTCTAAATTCTTACCAGGACCATGCTCCTGGAAGTAATGAGCCAAGGTCGCAGTGTAAACCTAAAAGAACTGTTGGAGTGTGGGCAAAACCACGGGCTCAGTGAATAACTAGAACTTACTACATAACAAATAAGTTTATTAACAATCATATGTATTACATCAATCAAACATATGTACAAATACAAGCCTGGATAACCCGGAATCCAAAGCATGATGAAGATTTACGCCCTCTCATCAGGGTTTAAGGAACACAATACCATGGCCTACCTACCCATGAGAGACTAAGTTTTCAAGAAAACAACAATACTCACTTTAATTGTCTCTTTGAATTTATTATGTCTTAAACACTTATTTCTTATTTTAGCTTTAGAAACTCCACTAAGTGTTAGTCATTTCAAGCAATTCCATAAGCGACGTACTTCATTTACCATTTAGTTCCTATGGTATCAACATAACAAAGATAATCTTGCGATTAACTAATAGCTTCCTTACCTAGATAAATCAAGCATTACCAGAGATCCAAACTACTAACACGTAGTAGGCTACCACTTACTCAAATGCTATTTTATGCAATTCATGTAATGCATGTTCAATTTCCTTTATCGTGCCAGTGGTTTTATTCAAGTTTAAGGCAATAGATCAATACACAAACAATCAACATATTACACAACCAATAGAGTCATATAGAATTCCGTTATTAATATTAGTAGAGTGACTTGGCAATCAATAATTCATATGGCAAAGAATTCCCATAAACCCATATAGCACACTCAGGTTATTATATTTTATTAAAGGTTCGTTAAGCTACAAGCACATACAATGTAATAAGACTGAATTACTCACCTACTCATGTTAGCTAGTCATAATAATCGTCAGGAAAATCCTCACAAGTACCAAGATCACCTATTGAGATGATTAATATATTCATCAATATCACATAAACTATATGATTAAATTCCTATGAGTATCTAAGTGTCCTATATTGATATTGGGTTTTCGTTCTATTACTATATTGGTCATTTAATGATCTTATGATAATAAATTATTATTTAATATTTATTTTAATTTACTTGTCTTGATCTTGTTTGATACTTATATGCATTCATCGGGTATTCGAAAAGTTAATATTTAGTCAACTTATATTTTTATAGTTATTATTATTGTTATTTTTGTATTGTTCCTTATCTGATTTATTATAGTACCTCGTATTTATTCACTATTGCTTAGTGTCATTGTGTTTTTCTTAGTCTACTTCATATAATTCTCCCGTTATGTATAGGTATTACATTATTCAAAAATTTAGCTTATTTAAATTTCCATTCGTATGTTCACAATGAGTATTTTACAATTATTATACTTTATCTTCATTTATAAAGTACAATAATATGATAATAATGATATTAATATTAGTGATATTAGTATTGATAATTATAAAGTGTCTTACTAGTAATACTAATATTATTTTTCATAATAACTTTGTTAAAACAATAGTAATTTTAATGACAATAATAATACTAATTATAATTATAAAAATATTATTGAGAGTATTACTCATAATAATATTATAGATTATAATGATAATACTAGTCATTTAATATAACAATAATATTAGCAGTAGTTGATATTAATAATAACAATTATCATAATAATAGTATCATTAACAATATTACTAATATTAATATTAGTACTGATAATAATAATAACATTAATAATAAGAATAATAATAGTAATAGTAATTATAATATTGATAATAATCTGATTAGTAATAATAATTTCATTAATAATAAATAAATAATAGTACCATTAATAATAATGATGATGATGATGATGATGTTATTGTTGGCATTATTTAATACTAATAACACTAACAACAATGTGATGATGATAATAATAATAATTTTTTAAACTAATCAGCTTTTATAATTGATTTAATATATTTTTTTTTGTTATTTGATTTCCGAGAGGTACAAAGCGAGAAACATGGTCGTCTTCCAGCCATTACTTCTGGAAATCATCAGATAAAAAAAATTATCACCAAAAGGTACACGGGGTGGTCCACGGGCGTACTCTACTCGTGCTCATCTGGGATTCGTGTATTGTTCATCTTCCTCATTGGTTCGATCCGATTTTCTTTCATTTTTCACGTTAAATTCCTTTCTAAAGTCTTCTTAAGTGTTCCTACATGTTATATATATACATATATCAACTCATAATACAACAACATGCATATAATCCTTGATTTTCAAAATCAAAGAGTGTAACTTAAGGTTTACGAAATTTACTTCGTTAAGCTTGTTTGATGTGATTCGAAGCTTGTTTTTGGTTGAGTTATGATCCTATGATCATCAAGAACTAGTTTAAAACATTGTTTTTAACAAATAACAAGCCAAAACGAATCTACTTACCTTGTCTTCCTTTCCAAGCTTTAAAGGTTGTTTTAATGGAGTTTGATGTTTGTTTGAGTTGGTTTGAAGTTGTTGTTGAGTGATTCTCGTTTGTTGACTTAGGGAGAGTTTGTTCAGATGTTTAAGGTCGGTTTGGTGTGTATAATATCCTTTGTTTGTTTGTTCATTATGAAGTTTTTTATAGAGAAAGAAGAAGAAAGAAAATGGCCGGCTTCCAACGTGATTTAGCTCCAGAATTCTCTCCAAATTTCACTGTTTAAGCAAGTTGTTTTTTTAGCATTAATTAACTTGTCTGTTGTCTCCATGTGATTGGTGTGTATGTCTTTTGTTGACTAATTTGTGTATTGTGTGGACTACATCAAGGAGGATTTCAACTTGCATCAATCGAGGAAATCAAGCCATAAATCCACACTCTTGCACCAAAATTTTTTGATAAAAATGAAGAGAAAATATTATTATATTTGTTAGTTAATAATTATCTTACTTTTAGGGCGATTTATTAAGTTAATCGGATATAATTATGACAATTATTCAAGAGTTTTATCTTCAAAAATTTATTTAGCGTTTTACAAATTTTCCAGTTTTTCATTGAGTTCATATTTAGGTTTAAAATTTATACGATTAATTATTTTTAGAATTTTTTCTCCTGCGATTAAGGTTTTCTAAGCTCAGTAGGTCAATTTTCATTTTAGGCTCCAATAGCTTAAGAATATCCTAACTGAAACAATGGTGTGATCCAAATATTTATTTGGAGTCTAGATTATTGGTTATACAGCTGTTTATGTTTTTATTGTGTATTTATAACCCTAACGGTTTATCTTTAAGTTATTATTTCCTAACTATAAGTGTAATTGGTTATTTACTCATTATAGCACTTAATATCTTAGCCAAGTTATCTTTATATCTTGGGTTTTCGATACCTACTGTGAAATCTTATTAGTAGTATTTAATACCATCTAGGAATCTTTGTTTTAGGGTTTAAAACTATATAAAGACTCAGTACTACTCATGGTTCTATTCTAAAGTCTTTGTTGAGTTCAATAGTAATCATCTATTTTCTATATTTATATATTTCTATCTATTTCTATTTGTATGACAAGTTTCGGAGTTTGAAATTTTTGGTTACTTTTAATTATATCTTGAGTTATCAGCTCAAGATACGAAATCTTGTTTTTACTATCAATTGAGGTCAAAGAAGTTTGTGTTTAGGCTTTTAAATCATAAATAAGCTAATTTCAACTCATAGATCTATCCTTGGGTTTTTGCCGAGTTCTAGGTTTACTAGCTAATTCACATTTTCTATTCTAGTGTCGTGTACTAGTGTGAAAATTTTTTAGGGTTTACAACTTTACTAGGTACCAAGTAGATCAGAAAAGCACAAGCAACACATGCCACTTTCTTGGAAATTCCCTAATATCTTGACACTCAAAGAAGCAAAATTCGATTGCACTTTTAACTATTGAGGCTAAGTATATAACTGCTGGTAGTTGTTATGCACAAGTTTTATGAATGAAACAAACTTTGCTTGATTATAATTTAAAATATAAAAGTGTTCTAATTCGTTGTGATAATACAAGTGCTACAAATTTGACAAAAAATCTTATTCAACACTCAAGGACCAAGCATATCGAAATTAGATATCATTTCATTAGAGATCATGTTCTAAATAGAGATATCAGCTTGAAATTTGCTAATACAAACAATTAGATTGTTTATATTTTTACAAAACTCTTGAGTGAAGATCGTTTTTGCACATTACAAAGAGAACTGGGCATGATCAAGAAAGATGAATGCTAAAATATCATGGAATTAAGATGATCTAGAACTTGATCTGAGGATAAAAGAAGCTATTAAATGTTCATATATGCTTCTGTGATAGTTGTAATCTGTTCTGCTGGCAAAAATCTGCTATATGTATATGAGGCAATGAGTAAAGTCCTCATGGTAAGGCATTTGTGAAGTCCTCTATTGAGGCAGTGTGTGAAGTCCTCATGTGTCGAGACAAGTGTGTGAAGTCCTATGTGTGTGTAAACATCTGTGAAGTCCTCTGTTGAGGTAATGTAAAGTCTTCTATTGATGAGGCAATTGTTATGAAGTCCTCTTTGTGAGGTAATTGTTTTATGTTGAATGAAATGCGTAAAGTCCTCCTTGAGTGAGGCAAATTGTTGAAACTTGTATGTTATATTTGCATCTCTCCTTATTTGCCATATTTTAAGCCTGTCATTTTCTTTAACGAGTAGAAAGGGGAGACGTGTAGAATGCATAATTAACAAGCATGTGTGTAGTCTGTTTTGATAAGTACAAAGGGGAAGCTAAATGACGTATTAAGTATAGTTTGTATCTTTTTAGAATTAAGCATCAAGTCTTTGAATTACACTTGAGAAAATTCCTTTGAAACCCAGATGCTTAATTGAGGGGGAGTGTGCTAAATTGAAAATGGGCTAATTGTGCATAATTGTCTTGATTAAAAATGGGGAGATTATTGAACTTATATGTTCGATGTGGATTTTGATGAGACAATATAATACATAATTAACTATTCAATTATTGTAAATTGCACTTAATTAGTCAAATGTGTGTGTGTGTGTGTGTGTGTATGTTGTGTGTCTTTACAGAGTTTCTGTAGGTTTTTAGCAAGAATAGTTATAGTTAAGGGACAAGTTTAGAACAAAACAGATTCACCCATTAAGGTGTGACAAAGTTAAGACCAAAGTTTGACAAGTCAAAAATGCAGAGACATTAGTCAAGAGTCATTTCGAAGGGTCAACAAGTTAATTAGTCAAGATGCAACAAGATTAAAACCAAAGCTCGACAAGTTAAAATATGCAGAGTCAGTGGTCGAGGGGATTGTCGAGGGCTCGACATGTTGATCAGCCAGAGCGCAACAAGTTCAAGACTGAAACTCGAAAAAGTTTAAAAGATGCATAGCCTTGGTTGAGGGGTTCATCGAGTCCAAAGTTCAGGGCGCGACAAGTTCAAAATCAAAGACTTGATGAGACAAAGATAAAAGACTTAGTTGAGTCCAACAGTAAGGTGCAACAAATTGAGGCACGACAAGTTTAAATTTAAAGCTCAATAGAGTGCAAGTGAGTAAGCACTTGTTGAGGGCAGAATTTAGGCGTGACACTTTGGGTGCGATGAGTCTTTAGGGTTCGATAGTTTAAATTTTGGAGCTGATATGGCAAAAAGAGCCATTGAAAGGGCATTTAATACTTGGCGACTTAAAGGCGTTGTCTCTAATGGACATTTGAATTTTTTAAGGCTATATATATACACATTGTCCTAGGGAGATTCAACAGAAGTAATGAGTGCCAAAGTGAGCTGCGATTATTTTCCAAACAATCAAATCATTTATTTTCTTGTTCTCTTGTTCATTAAATTTGCGAAATCTGCAAAAAGAGACAAAAACATTCTAGTACCCTATTCTTATACTTGTTATCTCTAAAAGAGCATCTAGAGAGGGAAAGTAAATATTTTATTTCCTAAGCGTTGTAAAGCATTGTAAATGCTCAACTTGAGTGTATTTCTAGTGATTAATAAAAGTGGTGGTGAAGTTATCGAATGGAGGTATTGGTGGGTTGTGGAGAGTAAGAAGTGTGTCGAACTCCACATTAAATTTAGACTAATATTTTCTATCCCTATCTGTTTTGCTTTTCATATTGTAACCTGCTATTATATTATATGCTGCAATTAAAGTTATCTTTGATCTGCCCATTAAAATTAATTGTTTGAATTTTATAGTTTTTTCACCTTTTCACCATATAGTAGCTCGACCTAATTGCAAGTAGTCCGAGCTCCTTATATTTTTTTCTATTCGTCAGAGAGCATTAAATGCAACATCTTTTTAAGGGGTTTTGTGTCTAATGTTCACATTTATTAAAGAGCTATAAATACAAGTTGTGGGTAGATTCAAGATGTCAACTTGAGCTTCCATTTTCTGAAAAAAAAAAAATGCTATTGTGTTCATTTGTTATTATCCTTTTGTCCTCAAATTTGTATATTTTGAGTGAGTGAAAATAAGGGTGGATGGCCAAAAAAAAAAAAGAAAGAAAGTAAGTGTAGGGAAAAAACCAAACCAAACCGTAAATTGAACTAAACCGAACCAAACCAAAATTATGTTTTCTTTTCCTAATTGTTTGGATTGCAGTTTAGATTGGCTAATCCCAAACGGATTAAGGTTCGGATTGGTGCATAATCCAAATCGTACCATTTAATTCTAACCAAACCATTTTGAAAAAGAACTAAAAGAAAATAAAAATTGACTAAATACCAAAGGGTAAAGAGTAAAGGAATGGAGGTTAACCCAAATAATATAATCCTTATCTTAATTCCTACTACTTCTACATTTTTAGTCGTCTCTCAATTACTCAATTTACCCATTCAAAGATTTCATCCTTCTCTTCATTGTATTTGCTTTTCAATTTTCTTTCTATGTTAATTCTCAACTGTGGGATTGACACTCATACAACACTTGAAGGTGAGGAATTTTTATTTAGCATATATCTATATATATTTTTTTTCTTTTTTTTTTACTTATTCGAATTTTCTGGAAAATCTATAACATTTTCATGTTGTTTCATTCTTAAGATTCATGAATTGAGTCGAGTATCATGAAAGATTATAACTTTACGAGAAAATTATTATTGATATATTGAAAATTGTAAGCTTTAAATTACTAGGATGGCTTAAGTAAATGCTTAAAAAACTAAGACTATAAGGGAAAATTGTTGTTTAGTTATGAATTTTTGTACCTTATGCCATGAATTAAATAGGTGCGGTATTTGCCTTCAAACAATGATAACATAATTTTCATGTTGTCCATAATTCAAATCAAATCAAACCATTATTTAATGGTTCGGTTTGAGATAAGAAAAAAATCAAACTGTAAATTATGGTTTGGTTTAGTTTTTAGTAAAACCGAATTAAACCAATCCATTCCTACCCTTAAGTAAAAGTGTAGTATTTTGAGAGATTATAGTTGCAAGTATTGTCAAAGCACTACACTTGTATTTTCTTATGTGTGATACTTAGCGTAGGTCATTTGAACATTAGATTTGTGGTCATCAACAAAAGTGATGCATAAAGTCTTCGATTGGAGACATGGAGTGTTTGTGGAGAGTAAGGAGTGGTTCGAACTCTATGTAAAACCTAACCTTGATCTTCTTAGTCCTTCTCTTTTATTTTTAGTATTTCTCTTTAATATTATCGATTATATAATCATGTCTTGCATTTTGAATACCCAATAAAATTGTTAGAATTGTATTAATATTCAATCAACCCCCTTTTGAGTATTAACCTACTAATAAGCTAATCTTCTAGTGATATTCTATTTCCTGACACACTTCCAGGCACGTCCTTCTCCATTATTTCCCTAGACTAATTTATTTGAAGTTGTAATATTTATATAACAAGAGTAATATAAATATGGAGCTATAATTTCCTCTACGTTTGTTCATCGAATTATAGCTTCATATAACAAGGAAAATAAAGAAGTATGCCTATGCCACCACATGTAACACATGAATTTTTAATGCCTTCATGCTATAACCTATAATTTTGATGATCTATTACAATTCCACGTATGAAGGGCTCATTAAAATGTAAACACAAAATCTAGCGAAACTCTTATTTTCCTCGTTTTACTCACACCTCTACAGAGGAGAAGGAAGTTGTAGAAGTCCTAAGGTCTGGTTTCAACTTTCTAATCGTGAAGATTGTCCATTGATAAACTACCATCCCTAATTATTCTGTTATAATCCTCTTCCAACTTAAAAACAACTATATAACATCCTAGCTCTAGGCCTTATTAACGAGAAATCAAATACAAATGACCACGGAGAGCACAACATTTGATTGAGCAATTCATAACCCAAGAAGAAACCACATAGTCTAACAATTAAGGTCAATTTTCAACTATCCTTGAACTGTATGATTAGCAAAATCGTGATTTATTATTCACTGAAATATATAAAATTCGTAGAATCATATAAAATCGTAAACATATAAAATCGTACATCTAAATTCATATTTTTACCTAAAATTTGCACCTAAATAATTTTACAAATTTTATACTCGTATAATCATACGTATAACTAGCAATATTGACAACTATGCCCTAAACCGACGTTTCTCTGTAGTAGTGCAAGAAATTATTTGTGTACCTTTTAGTGGCGCAGCTCCACCTCCCCCCATTGTTTGCTAGTTATCATCTTCCTCATCTATATCAACTTCAGTGTTTTCATCATTCATCGACAATACACAGTATGATACATAGGCATCTGGGTTGTCTCGATAGGTTTTCCTCCTTTTCCTTTCCTGCTCCATCGACTTAAATCTCAAGAGGTTGTAACAAATAATTGCTCATCAGATGCTGATAGACATCAATCTAGTGATCCACAAGCTGTCTTTTGATTAAAATCACTTTCTGATTCAAAAGTGAAACATTCATCTTTTCAAAATTCAAAATTAATTTTTGAGCCAAGAGGTGTAAAGGAAGAAAATACTTTTTCGGAAAAAGACCTTTCTAGGATATGGATGAAAATATACCTTTTTTAGTTGATTGCAAAAGAGATATACCTATAGAAGAGTTGATAATATATCAAATATATGAATTTTCTGGCCTAATTGAAACTTTGTGAGAAGATGTTCGAAATATTAACAAACCCTCCTAAAAGAGAACAATCTCTGTAAGTGTAGGGATGCAACTGGATCGGCCACTAACGGGTTTCCAACCTGTCCAACCCGATAAAAATCGTATAGGATTGTATCCTATAGGGTAATAGGATTGGATTTGGACACAGGTAGCAAACTCTGTAGGTTATTTAGGGTTGGATTCGGATATCATTAAAACTCGCTCTGTATCACTCGATCCATTAGTTCTTGTAAAAAAAAAAATGTAATGTAAATACATTTACTAAATGTAAATATAGTAACAAGCTAAATTTAGAAACAGGTTGGCAAAGAGAAAATAAATTGATATATTATTAGATTATTATTTTATTAGCTTAAGTCTACTAAATCTATTGAAAAAAAAAAAAACAAACAATAAGCAGAGCAAGTTCGGATTGATAATCAAGCGAGTGATTGAGCGGGTAATCGAGTTGATAGTTAGACGGGTAATCGGATGGGTGGCGGTTTTAGAGTAAACCTTGTAGGATGAATTTGGATATAGAAGGAAAACTCTACAATATTTTAAGGTCGGGATTGGTATGTCCTATAGTGTAGCAGGTTCGGGTTTAGATTCATATGATCCGCTCGAAACTTGGCCCAATTACATCCCTATATAAATGTGTGTGCATTTGAGCTTACATAGATATACATTTACGTGTGTGCATATACATTCATACAACGAGTTGGGCATGTGTATGTATTTTTGTTATTGTATATCTCCATATGTGTTTAAGTATGGTCAACGCTAGGAGTGAGCGAGTACAGGGTGGATAATGTATGAAGCATTATCCATACCCTACCTTGTAAAATACAAAGTATTGAATTTCACACCCGCAACCTACCCCGTGATTCTTTGTACCTACCCTATACAATGTACCCGTACAATCTACAAGGTACAAGGTACCCTATAGAACTTATCAATTTTTTTTAACAAAATCTCTATATATTTTTTTCTTTTTAGAACATCAAGTATATAATTTTTTATATGTTTTAATATAATATGTAACACTAGCCTATTTGTTTACATTCAATATAAATAATATACAGAAAGAAATTTAAAAAGTAATTTGTCAATATCACAAATTTTACAATATATAAAAGCTAGTTATGTGTGAATATTAAAACCTACAACAAATACTTATAAAACCTATTTACGTGATATTAAACAAAATTATCACACTTACACAAAATTCCAAAATTAAAAATTTTGGCATTACTTCTATATATTAATTAGTATTATAATATAAACAATATCTTTATATAATTTGGGATTTCAAGTACGTACATACAACCATAGTTCTTTTAAAATAAAAATAACCAACCATTCTAAAATAAAATAGTACAAATCATTTTATAATAAAACTTTTTAAAATATAGTGCAAAAATAATAATCTTAAATATAAATGATTACAAAATAAAATATTAAATATCATTATTTATTGTATATTAATATTATTATACAATATTTAATAGGGTGGATACATAATACTCTGAAAACATAGTACATATTCCATGATGGGTATCATGTCTAAAAACCTCATACCCGTATCCTACCATGTGAGAACATGCTTCAAAAAATTGATACACATACCCTATCCTATAGTCTTTAATACCCATCCAAATCTACCCGATCAAATAAGATTCGAATGCTTACCTTATGCAGTAAGGTTACTCGCTCAACCCTAGCCAATACTAGTCTTAGCGTTGTTACCTTAGTACAACGGAACTCCTCTTCAGTCCCTCAACTAATTAGGATCGTCTATCAAGGACTTCAAAAAACTGCCATCGTATACATATATATATATATATATTTTAAGTATATTTTATGTATAAATTTTATTATATAAGACCCTTAAAATTATAATATATATATATATAGAACCTTTAAAGACAAAATGATAAAGCCCTTAAAAAAGAGGCATTTACTGATTAGAAATGTGGATGCTCTTGAGTGCAAGAACACCGTGTCAAACTATAGAATGATACTCAATTGTCATGTCTAATCATTTAACACAATTTTCAGTAGAGCTAGGTGCTGTACCAACCAGGTCCTTAGGTCCAAGCAGCTAAACTGCCCAAGACCCATGGACCCACCAGGTCCGGACCTCAGTATCAAACCAGCCATCCATGTTGGGTCGGTTCTTCGATATCACAGGCCAATTCCACGCCAAAACCAATCCGACCTTACCACTTCATTCTTTTCACTTGCTAGCCATTACATCGTGACAACCATGACCAAGGACAGTTCATCCTATCGACAATGGTTAGCTATAATAAAAAGAGTTTCGCTTTAGAATCAAATGATTTTATACGTAGAAGTCTCCAAAGAGAAAGAATGGTAATGTAGATCAAGATCCAGCCAAAGTGATTACATAAGAAAAGAGCATGCTCTACACACAGAGCAGTACAAGTTACAACCAAATTTCCTCCAAATAATTAGTGGATCCATAATATCAAAGCATCTCCAAAAACTCACTAGTGGGCGATTTCCAGAGTCACTGTTTCAGCCCGACGTTCAACCATGCACACTTTCAAGCAACCTTTTTCTGCTAAGAGATGCACTCAGTAACCTCAAGAACAAAATGCATAGCTATTTAAAAAGGGGTACTTATTTTCCTATATGGCATCACAGCAATACCAGTTGCCACAAAAGAAAGAAGAGGGGGGGGGGGGGGGGGGGGGGGGGGGGGGGACACGGATTTACGTAAATGCCAACCTAGCTCTTGGATATCCTGAAGACACAAATATGCAGCTTAACTTAAAGCTCGTGGTGATATACGCAGGTCTGGAGGTCATTCATCCAACTGTGTGGCTGCAAAAGGTGCAAATTCATGCATTTATCTCTTCGTTTTATCAAGGACTTCAATGTACCTTTTTGCAATGCCATATTGTTCGATCAGGTGTCTTGCCAGATCTTCTATGACACCACCTTGGACCAAGACCTCATATCCCTTTTTACCTAAAATCACAATATAATGCAGCTCAGATTGAGAAGCATATAGATCCTTCCAAAAGCTTGCCATGTCAGGGGGGTAGCAGACTAATGAACATTGAGCATTGATAATTAGTCATCAAATATATATACAGAACAAGCACAAGCTGAATGACATAAATTTCACTCGTCTGGTCAACTTAAAGCTAAAACATTGAGAACATAAAAAGTAAATGGCATGTCTCGGTACACATTCCATAGTGCATAGTTCAGCTAAACATTTTAGAACAGTAATTTTCTGTGCGCAAGGCACTTTAAAAAAGAACAAAAAAATTCCATTATCCAAGAACCTTCATAGCTATCCACTTCAATTGCATTGCAGCAATTATCTGAACCTCAAACCTCAAAAGAGGCAACATATTCTTCTTTTAACCAAATCAGGGAACAGACACATATATAAGTACATAAACATAAAGACAACAAAGAACCTTCATAACTAATGATTTACCTGGTAATTCCGCCACTGTGGTGCTGCAAGCAAATTTCTTCTGCAGCTCAGATGCTATGGATTCAGGATCCAACAAAAATGTTTCCAAACCTGAAAGCCTTGTAACTTTCTTGTTGCCTTGTCTTCTCTCTGTCATTATTTGAATTGGTTTCAATGCACCTTTTCGGACAACTGATTGACATCCTCTAGTCACACAATGATTTGCTTGCATGCGGCTTACAAATGTTGACCCTAAATCTTTTTTGCGAATTTCAGTTGGGTACATTGATCCTTTCTTAATTGCTCCTTTGAATAGCGCATCACAAAGTATAGCATCCAATACCACAATGGATTTGTCTGTTGGCTTGACCAGACTTTGTTGTTCAACATATTTGAAGACAATGTCAGAAGCCTCAGAAGGAGTAAAAAGCCTATTGGTGTCAACTTCTACAGCATTGAAAATGGGGATGACATGCACTGTAGGTTTATAGACCTCAACCACTTGAAGAGTGTCGCCATGTCCACTGTTGCTGGAAGAATTGTCACTATTTTGTTCAGGTTTCTCTGCCCGCCGTTTCTCTGGTTTGAACGATGCAATCGTTGGATGGTCACGGTTAATCCCAAGTAGCATCATTTCCTTCTTATACTTATCTTCTTTCACCTTGAGCTGCCACATTAGAGATATTCATGATGAGTAGAACTCCATTGATTCCTGGGCATATAAAAATTATGGAACTACAGGAGATACTCATCTTCTATAATCAGAACAGAATGATCACTCAAATTTCAATAAGTATGAATAACTTGTATCCTTATCCAACTAGATAAGATAAAATGTTACTCAACATTCCAAGTGTTCATCATTAGGTGCAAAAATTAGATGAAGGCCTCAAGATAGCTTACATTTTAATTTTCCTATTCATTACAACTGGATTTATGAAGGCATGACCCAAATAAGTCTATGGTTCTAATTTTGCTATCAACAAACTCTAGGCTTGACAGAGCAAAGTAGTAACATACCAATCCCTCTGTTGATTTTGCCTGCAACCACTTAGATAATTTCTTGTGCGTAGATTTCTTGATATCTAGAGTAACACCTGGAGGTCTACAAGGTAATACATGACTTGACCTACACAAAATCACATAAGATTTGATTAAGATGATGAAGAGGGTATTATAAAAATATCAGGCCTACTTGTACTAGGGTCCTCTATGATGTATCCCAGTCAACCTCACCGAAAAAAAAAAAAAAAAAAAAAAACCTCTTTTGCAACAATCACTGAAAAGAAAACTCATCTATAAAATAAATGAACTTCACTAGACACTTTTAGCTACTGCCATTTGTTACCCTATCTATTACCAGCAATACTCAGAGATTGCCATAATTGGTTGAACATCTTAATATTTTCAAGTGCCTGGCCACTACTTTCTTCCTACCTAGTGTGGCATTGTAGCTCTCATCTTTCCTCCCAGGTAGTTGGTAACTAAATCAATGTAAAAATTTTTGGTTAAATATCTTAATCTGTTCAAATGCCATACCATTACTTTTATCCTATGTAGTATGGTGCTGTTATCACTTCTTTCTGCTTTTCATGGTAATTACTAAGTAAATCAAAGTACAACTCTGGGATTATATAGTACCCTGAGTAAATGCACCTATATGTGCTTACAAGATCAGACTAAAGGGAACACAATGCAGAGCATCCTGAGCTAACCAAGCTAACGAGTTAAAGAGTCCACAAAATATGGAATAGAAACTAAAATTAACAATAAATACATGAGAAAATAAGTACCAATATCAATTGAATGAAACACATGCCTACAAACCTTTTACAAAAAAATTATCTCAATACAGATTAGATAATTTTAGTTACAAAATTACCAAAACTAAATTGCATGTTGAAAATGCAATTTACAAATTTACAAAATAGTTGCATTTTAGATATGCGATTCAGTCAAAAGTCATATAGTGCTGAATTGCATATCCAAACGGCAATTCATTATTGTTTAAAGTGAATCACATGTTTAAGACGCGATTCACTAATATATGAATCACATCTATTAGGTTAGGTAATTTGAAAAAATTATTTTTATCCAGTTTGTATTTGCATAATTTTTATTTATACAGGTCAGTAATCATACAATTTCTTCAATATTAATATGTCTACTTAAGCATTCCACTAAAATAGTGGGCTACAGCCCAAATTCTGTCCAATAAAGCCAATGGAAAACTAGCCTGCCATCCATGTAAATCAAATAAAAGTAACGACAATATTAAGAGGCATAAGAACTCTTTTACCATAGTGAGCTTCCAGGCATTGGAAGGTCTTTGTCTTTAATCGACGTATGCAAGGCTTGCAAAAGACATTTATCCAAAAGAGCATCAACATCCTGAGCAGTAAGACTGTGACGATCTTCAACATCTAATTCATCAGCACAACCACTGTCGGATATCTTCAAATCGTCAACACCAGTAACTGCTTTGTCAACACCGTCAACATTGACATCAGTCTCAGCTGTGACATCATGTCCAGATTCGTAGAAGGCACTACCCTCTTCATGAGATTCATGCCCCCCATTTTCCAAGGAATTTTCTTTACTGCTAGAAGGATCCTCAACACCCTCGATAGAAGTAGAAGCTTGACATAATGCAGGATCTTCAAGCACAACATCTTCAAAAAAGCCAGCATTGGGAGCAAAATGACCTTCAGCTAGTTCCCTGATAAAACATCCAGTCAATTAATCACATAAAGCATACAAGTTTATCAACACCATGGCAATACCCAATTGCGTCTAACTCTTATTACCAAAGAAAGTCTCTGTAGGAGTGAGTTATCCTCAATGCCTTCCCTCGCAAACCAGCCTTTACAGCTCCAGTGCTGCTCATTGTGGTTAAACCCACCTGCAAAGTGTAAAGCACAATTGATTTAATAGAAAAAAAATGCAATCTACAAGTGGCACCAATTAGCATCCTCCAAAGTAATCATGGGCATATATGACAAATACTTACTGCAATTGGAGCAAGATTGCCAGGAACTTTAACTGCCCACATTTCACCAGCCAAAAATTGAGGAAGACCTTCAGGAGGTATAGCTATTCCAGGGAACATTAAATCTGCCCCTCCAATAATGTAGCGAGACACTTCACCCCCCTTGAGGGTGAAAGCTGGTATGATATCAGGGACTTTCCAGAGAGCATAAACTGCAAGAAAACTATCAAGGCCCATAATATACCTCACATGTAAAGGACAGAAAATTGAAAACCCCTAACTTTGAACTCAAATGTCCTACAAGATCAGAAGAGTAAGGATCACTTGAACAAAGCAAATCATATTGCCAGAGCCTCAAGCCACCATAAATTTAATTAGCAATGACCCTCAACAGCTATTATTCAGTGATCCACCAGCTTCGCACCTTTAGAACTTATGCTTATTATATCGTTTATTCATTTAGCTCACAAAATAGGTAAAATAAGCCATGGCCATCCAAGTCATTGGTTTGTCATTAGAAGAGTGTTATTTCGGTTGACTGTCATGAATTTTAAAGACATTTATGAATAGATACAGTAAATTATAAACTGTAAAACAAATTATAAGCTTATGAATAATTACTAAATTATGTTGCGTTTTTACAAGTACAAAATAAAAATTACATACTTAAGATTATTTATAAATTATTGGAATATATTATGAACTCTTGTGAAATAATTACAAAGTTATAGTAATCTAACAAGATGAAGGAGGATTATGAACATTTGAATACAATAATGATGTCACAAAATTGTAAGATAAAGTTTAGAAATATTTCATCACAATGCATGTGCCGTCATGATATTGTTTGTATTTCCTTAATACTTTATAGTAGCTTAAGAGAAAAGTCACATCATTCCTTCTGTGTAAAAATCCTCAACTTGATGAATCTATTCTAAGTTTGTAATTTATCTTACGACTTCATACCCATCAAATTATTTTATGAACTATTACATAAAATTACTATGTAATTATATCTAGAACATTACTGTCAACAATTGTTATTTTACTACAAGTTCAAAATGAATCACAATAGCTCATAATTAATTTTAAGTATCATAAATTTTGTAAATCTATTGTAATTTTGTAATTTGTCTTACAATATCATAGGATTCTTACAAACCATTAAGTAAAATTATTTCATAAATCTCGTTAATCTTGTAATTTTACTAATTGTTCGCAAAATCTTGTAATATATGACAACTACACATATACTGTCTTAAGTTTGCAAATATTTCCAATACTGCAAATCATGAAAGGGTTGCATAATTGTTTGTTAGTTCGTTATTCATTCCAACTTTTGAAACTTTACTGCAATCGTTCATGAAATGTTTTAATGGTTTAAGTGCAGCCATCAATATGAAAAGCTATCTTTTCACTAAGACTAGACAAATACTAGTGAATTCATAGCAAGATTACACAAATGCACAAGGTTAAGGCCTGGAATTTAAGCCATATATTGAATTGCTCAGGTCATGAGTCATACTTAACAAATACTAGTGGATCATTTTAAGGTAATGTTTCTTTTCCAGAAAACATCTGCGGACTCTTTCTATATTTGTCACAACCAGAGCATGACAACTGTGAAATACTATCTTGATAGCCTCAAGAGGTTGGATACGTTGGTGGGTTTGCCAGGGTTAAGTAACAACAGAAAGTGGCCGGCTTCTAAAGATGCTGTTTAGCAGACATCAACAAATGCTAATGAAAAAGAAGGAACTTAATTTTGTGCCTTTTGTAAATGGAAACCATTTTTCTTATTTTTCATTGGCATTTCCCGTGTTGGCAAACACAGACACCAACCACTGGTTGTGACGTTGGCCAGCCCAAGACACATGAGCAGCTCAAAAAGGCAAGTCTTATGGCAGCTTATTGAGATTGTTACAATGATATTCAAGGATTATAATTTTTTCACTTCACTATAATAACCATCATATGGAATAACTACCACGTAGTTTAATTGCATTGAAGCTCATGATAGCAATTCCTTGAGCAGTCCTATAAATATATATATTGAATATTCATCCATAAATAACAATTCAAAGTTAAAATTGATTTTTTTCCCCAAAATACCCTTATTAAGACAGAAATATTAATAAACAGTCTGTTAGAGCTGAATTCCATTCCTCAACAACAGCTCTTTCATTGCACCGTTTGTTCCATCGAACGAAGTGAACAGGCAAATTGGCAGATTATTATTATTATTACCTCAGAAAAATTACACTAATGCAACAAGAGGTAAAGGCCCGGTATTTAAGCCCTAGTCTCATAGGTTATAAATAACACATAATAAAGAGTTACAACCTTATTAGATTAAAAAAAAATGAAAATAAAAATATATCATATCTTCAATAAACAAAAATCAATTAGAATACATGAATACCTGTCGGGAATAGCTCAGAACCACGCCCATCGATATCGAAAAACATTGGAAAACCTTCTTCCATACCATACACGACAACACGATTTTGAAGCTTCGAGGCTGTTATCTCCGCCTGTATTAATTAATTGCCAGCAATCAGAATACCTAATCGGTTTCCATTTCGCTTTGAATTTGCTAAAAATCAATTGAATTTATTTTATAATCGATGTTACTTAAGGAAATAGGAGGAGAAAGTAGTGAATAGTGAGTAGTTTACTTGATAGGGAGAAGGAGGTCGAAATCGGCATCGGAAGCTCGAGGGAACTTCTCACGAAGTGCTCGACGGAGCTTCTTCTTATCGGCTCCGGAGAGCCGTTGCTGCGACTTTGCCTCTACTGCCTTCTTGAACATTCTCTTCTTCTTCTTCTCCACCGTTCACTGTGCTTAGGCAATAAAAACCCCCTTAATTCTTGTGGGCTTTTCAATTTGCATGGGTCGGGCCTTGCTAAATAAAGTACTGAAGATTTAGGCCCTATGGTCAATTTTCGTTTTTTTTTTTTTTTTGAGTTAGTTATTAATCTGTGTGCGTTGCTTTTCATCATATTTGGCTTTTTATGCAAAATAAAATAAAAATAAAACAAATTGTGTATTAGTTAAAAGAATAAAAAAATGACTTAGCAGTCACTTAAAAGATAAATGAAAATGAACATATATATAAAGCAAGTATAAGATGGTATATATATGATTTCTAGTAAATCAATATATAATTGTTATTGCAAATCAAGTATGAAAAATAAATAGGAAAAATGTAAAATTTGCTAACATTAACTTCATTCTCGTGTTCAATTAATCATTTCAATTTTCAAGTGAGAGGTATGAGGTTAGAACCTCCTCCTCTTTGTAATAGGGAAAAAAAAATTCACTACTCGCATAAAATTTACACTATGTTTGGCATAGGTGAGGAGGTGTGGTGGGGGTGTTGGATTCCATTCTGTTATTTGTTTTGAGAGAGAAAGAGGATGGGAAGGAAAATAGATATAATATTTTTCTTGAGTTTCACCACTTTTTTATCCCTAAAAAAATAGAGAGAATTAGTAAGGAAAAAGCAATTTTATTTAATTACTTTTATACGTTTCTTTTTTAAATTACTTATCATCTTTTAGGGATATATAATAATTTATCCTTTTGTTGTATTTTATGTTTTGTAATAATTAAAACTCAATCTATTTTCCTTACATTCGTTATTCAAACACATAAATTCCTCTAATAATTATTCTCTTCTCTTTCCTCCCTTCCATGATTATTTCTTTTTAATTCATTTCACCATATCAAATAAGGCCTTGGTTGTAAGAATCGAACCATATAAAAAGAACCAAACTACTTAAATATAAGGGAATGCTAAACACTACAATTCTTTTGTAACATACTTAGTACATAGTGTTAGAGAACCGTCTATTGTTAGAAAGGGACATATACAATATAAGATATTATATTTAAAAAATTATACTATTGTACAACCCTATGTTATTTAATAAGTACTGCTAATATCTCTCATTGGTATTTTAATGATACAAAAGTGATCAAATGTTTCTTACATGCTTGCCAAGTGTACAAGAATAACAGCTCGTGAAAACAGTATTATTGAAGCTAAAAAGAATGTACAGTTTCAAAAAGACAAAACTATAATGTAAAGTAGATTAAATAGATTATAATTATTTTTTACTAAAGTTGGATCAATTAGAAATTAATTTATCTTGTTTGAATTTTAATTTGGATTATTGCGAGTTGAATAATTTCCAAATTATTGTGTAATCTTATTGATTTAAACTCGGTTGATGAAGATTATTTTAAGAGACAGTTCCAAAATCAATTTGAAGATATTAGCTGAACCTTGACGTGATTTAGAAGAAAGATACAATAAGCTACAAGAGTTAAGTCATGCGAATCTTCCACAAATAGAAGGTAATCTCATGATTTTGTCAAAAAAAAAAAATCACTAAAAGATATTGCTTTTGAATTCGAGATGAAAAGAAATTTTCTAAAACATTTCCAACGACCAAAGTTAATCAATTGAGGAAACATTTAAAAATCAAAAGCTGGCATATTGAGTCAAGGAGGATTACTAAGGATTAAATGAAGATTTTATCCAATCACGAAGAAATTTGAACGTTGGGAAGAGCATTATAAGCTTCGCATACGAATGAAAAGAGATTTCACTCTATTGAATAAGAGCTAAAAAGCATACAAGCAATTTGACTTGTAAAAGTACTGAATTGATCTACTTAATGCTCAAAAAACTTTACTCCATGAATACTTCAAAAGCTTAAATAAGGAGTCGTTGTACTACTTTTGAAAGCTTTTTCAAGTTGTATTAAAAGTTTGAAAATTCCTTTCCTTGTGAATCCTTGTTGTCTAAGTTGAACACTATCACAATATATTTAAAATAGTGTTAAGGTGACTAAAACTGTCATAGAGCCATGTTAGCTTTGGAATAAGCTACAAATACGGTGCGGCCAATTCAAATCACTTGGAGATAAGACTATATAATTTGATTTGAAGTTTTCGTTGGATTAGTAAAACAACTGATATAAATAATCGGCACCCCATATGGAGCTAAAAGAGTAGGCTAATGCACAAAGTAGAACCACTATATATGCTCAACATTTTCTCCCTTACTCTATCTCTTTTTAATTCTACATTTTTATATTCTCTTTGAAGTGATCAATTTAACACCAAATCAAAGTTTTTTGTGACACAAAAGAAGCAATTTATCAATGCTAGATAATATTAAGAGCATTAGTAAAAATTCAATAATATACTACATTTTCTACATCTGCAAGACATAGCAAATTTATTAAAAAAAAGTAGTAAAAATAGCTACAAAACTTTGATTTGATACTAAATTGATCCATTAAAAATGATTTTATTATTTTAAAAGCAAATTCACCAGTAAGTGTACTAGATCAAATCAAGTAGTAAGAGGATGAGTAAGTATCGTTCCCACGAGGAAAAGTTAAGTACTAAACTTTTATTGGCTCCTACTAATATTTAGGCAAAAGAATTCAGATCAATTGTTTAATTAACACTAACTTACCTAATTTCTAATTGTAGTAAATCTACTCAGTTATTCCTTAATCACATAAACTTATATTAAATATAGTGGGAATTTAGATCAAATTAGATTATTCGCCGATTAAGTTGAAATCAAGTTATATTAACGATTAGAACTCATGAACATTCGAGTGAAACTGTCAAGATTAAAACTTCTTTTTGAAGTTCTTAAAAACCTTTTTAATATTAAAACAACCTGATAGCTTATGCTACTCAAATTATCAAAGGAATCAATATTACAACTAAGAATCTTCCGATTCATTAATTGCATAATGCCTTAGATTGAGTTTCCCCTAATTCCTTAGTGATAATTCAACTTAAAACACTACCTTAGTTACAAAGATAGTTTTGAAACGAATCTAATTTCTCAACTATGACATTTTGATCTTAGATTTCGGTTTATGAACTCCAACGAAACCTGACTTATATCCCAAGTAACCAAACTTCTCATGAACCTAAACCATTTCAGATTTAAGACTCATTACAGGAATTCAATCATGAATATTTCATAGTTTTGATAATCTAATAACAGGAATTCAACCTTCATCTCAGCGAATAAAGAATTTAATCACATTCCCACCGTATAAACTTAGCAATACATAATTATTACTTTAAATAACATATCAATAATTATATCTACTAACATAGTTAACATCAATTTCAATTAAATAAACAAATTAACAAAAGAACAGATTATGAATTAAGAAAATCAAACCATACTATTCGTCCTCAAAGATGATCAAGCACTGTATAAGCAAATATGGATGAAATCACGGACAGAAATGATGCTAAATCTAAGTTTTGGAACAATTTTGTAAAACTACTCTCTATTTCTCTTTATTATAAATTACAAAGGAAGCTGTTGTTCGTCTCTCCCTTCTTCTTTCTTCTCTTTAAAACATTTTAAAATGCAGACCAGAACATGCGAAGTTTCAACTGCCCAATTGAACATCGGCGGTTTCTTATCCTACACTAGCAGCATAGAAGCCGGCGTTAAGGTCTTTGAAGTTGTGATGATCGAACACAGGTGTCAACGTCGGCTACATTACATCCTCATTTGCCAGCGTAAATATAAGTTGCAAAAGTCTCTATTCCCAAAACGAACACCGGCAGCATTTGAATCCATCGTTAAGATTTTTGTCCCTGTGATGCCCAACACCGCCATAAATACCGATGGCATTGCCTTCAGATTTGCCGGCGTTTATTGAAGACCTCTGCAATGCTGGCGGTGTAGTTGCCTTGCAAAGCCGGTGTTGCTTCCACTTTTCGCCCTGTTCGCTCTGTTTTTCAACAATTTCTTGCTCATACTTCATTCTTTAAAATATTCATTCTCTAAGTTCTCCATGATCTGATTAGCATAAATCAACACATCAAAGTACCAATTCTTCACATTTCTATAAAGATTAACACATTTAAGCATCAAATAATAGATGAAAAGTGTATAAATTTTAGGTTTATCATAAATCAATCATTATAAAGTTTAAGTACTAAATTAAATTTTCATGCAAAGTTTAAGTACCAAATTTGACAATTACCCTATTTTAATGGTACTAGCTTCTATTTTTAGTAGGTACACATGGAGTCCTATATGAAAGTCAATTATCATGCTTCATAGAGAATTATTGAGAAAGGAGATGATTGAGTAAATATTGAAAGCCACTCAACTCTTTTAGATGATGACACAAAGAAAATCAAAAGAAACAACAAAGTCAAAAAGCTTACTTTTTACTATACTTGCCCCTTCTAATTTCTATATTATTTTTTATTGTAAAACTACTGAAGAAATATGAGAAAAAATGTGTAGAACGCACGAGGGATCCGAAACCATAAAAGACACATGAACTCAAAATAAAATTATTAGAGTTGCTTTTAACCATTTCATGAGCATCAATAATGGATTAGCTGCCTTAAGTAAAAGAATTGATGACATGTAATAGAT
Organism: Combretum micranthum; assembly: GCA_024138025.1. Lineage (NCBI taxonomy): Eukaryota > Viridiplantae > Streptophyta > Magnoliopsida > Myrtales > Combretaceae > Combretum > Combretum micranthum. Next base: position 18,053 of record JAMXBD010001706.1, on the reverse strand, counting down.
TCATAAAATGCTAGGTATTTTACTAAGATCATGGGATGCATAATGAACCATGATAAAAAAAAAACACAAGATCTAAGAAAAGATTTCATTAATCAAACTGAGAAAAAAATTGCTTACTAATGAATCCCATATCAAGATCATTATTGAAGTTCTATCAAAGGTTAAAGCAAACCAAAATGATAAAAACAGAAATAATTTTCTATTTAAGGTCTTCATTGATAATAATTACTTAAATAAAGTCAATTTGAAAATAATTATTAATATACAGTTTCAAATTTATGACTCATACATGGGATATGCAAAAATAAATGCATATGGCGATATCAATATTAAAGGTTCAATATAGCTTATCTCTGTCGCAATGTTTGTATGAAAATAGAACCAAAACACAAGCGCAAAAAAAAGGAGCACATTAATAAAAGACAAGAAAGAAAGAGAGAGAGAGAGAGGAGAGAGAGAGAGAGAGAGAGAGAGGGAGAGAAGAGGGGAAAAGATTGTAGATAAAAAGAAAGATAGACAAGGACAAACTGAAAGTTGAAAGAGAAGGTGGAGGGGATCTAATTAAGTAGACTTTTCAAATGGTAGAGATGGACTTTAAAAAATGAGAGAGATGTTGACGTTTCAAAATTTGAATAGTGGATACAGACATATGTCACAATTTTTAAACACTATATATATGTAAAATTTACTATCACGTCCCTTTTAAGTGATAAAGAGATGGTAATCAAACTTTAAATCGTAATTAATATCCACGATATACATAAAAAAAGACATATCTCGTTTTATAAACACACACAATTTTGCTACGCAGTTTTGGTAATTAATTTCATACAACTTGTATATTGGTAATTTTTTTATATAGTAAGGGTATACATGTGTTAGACCTATAAAAAGGTCATTACATTGGAAGCTAAAGATGCTGGTAAAGAATCAAGAGCTAAAGATTCTAATGAAGATTATGACATCAATCTTCTTACAAGAAAAAGAGGCAGCATCTTGAAGAAACAATGTAAGAAATTCAATAATTTTAATTTCTAAAAAGATTACAATAATCTAGTTGCAGGTAAGGAAGCCAAAAATAACAATAAGTAAGACATCACTTGTTTCAAATGCAAGAAAAAATGACATGCTAAATATGAATATCTTGTGTTATTTAAGAAAATCAAGAAGTACAAAAAGAAAAACAAGTAATGGCAACATTGAGTGATTTAGACAAATTAGAAGAAGATGCAAAACAATCAAAAGATGAAAAAGCTAATTTTTGTTTGACGGCACTTTCAATGGTAAATTTTAACTCGGATATAGCCTTTGAAACAGATGTAGTGAAATTATATACGAAGAAATGAAAGAATTGTTAAAAGTTCTTGCTAAAACTAAGACCAAGATATTCGAGGTTGATACTAAGATAAGAGCTTAAAAGAATAACTACACATGGTTAAATTAGATAACCAATCACTTTAAATAAAACTTAATGACATGACAACTAATAAAGACAATTAGAAGTAGAGGATTTGACGCTATAAGAAAAAAATCAATGAACTAAATATTAAAGTAGATAACATATCACAAGCTATAGTTATTACTTTTAATGAGTTCAATGAAAGTAATAACAAGCTACAAGTGTTATTGTCTTCACAACAAGCTGATAATAAAACGAGGTTGAGGGTTTGAAATTAGAGAAAGTTCAAATTCAATTGAAAATACGGTTTTTGTTAAATCAAAGGAACCTTTATATGAAGAATTAGTACAAATCAAAATGAACATAAGATAGACAATCATTTAGAAGGTATTCTAAAAAGCTTTCTAAACCCCCTAATAAATATCAAATAGAAAATTACAAAACCCATTTAACACCTAAGCTAAAACTTAGAAGATGGGATTAATTGAGTTTTATAACTAGTTTATCCTTTTTTGAAAACTAATGCCTAAAATTGCAATTCAACAAGTAAACAACAACAATAAATTATAATAAAGTAAAAAGAGAATGGATAGAGACATCAAGTTCGGTTTGTCTCCTAATCTTCATGGGTCCATAAATGTCTCCAAGTAGAAGACTTCACAAACACTTTATTGATCACAAGAAGTTTGCTTCCAATGAGCTACACCACAACACAATCACTAAAACACACATAATTAAATATTAGGTTGTGCTTTTCAACTAAACACAAATTCACTCTAATGGCATAACTTATATTCTTAATCAATTACTCAAATTATTCTCAAAGGAGTGTTTAACAAATAATACAGCTTCAAGTTTTCAATGACGCTACTCAAATATGATATAATATATTTGCAAATATGAAGTGCAAGAGAGAAATATAATGAAAATTTATTGTAATGTGTTTGTTTGCAAATAAACAACTCTTCTAACACCTCAACGCCATCTAAAGACTTCATATTTATAGGCTTTCCAAATATTTGCAACACTTCCTCAAAAAAAAAAAAAAGAAAAGAAATAATTGTCATTATAGTAAATGTTCCAACAACTTGTTTTCATCCATTAGGAGGCTACCATTCAACCTAATTTGTAAAACAAAGCACAAAATATTATGAACCCTACCTTCGTTTAGACGTTAATTTACTATACCATGATCATAATGTATCCAATTGTGTGAAAAATGTATAGCGTCTGGTTTTAATTTACATGATTAGTGTTTTGATCATGTTAGTATTCGTATGTCGTGCTTTTTGTCACTCCCCAACGGGTGCCCTCAACGTGACACCCACCGTACACAATATTAAAACTTGAGAATGACTACCTTAGTCATTCGGAAGCTTTCATATTGGTACAATGTATACGTTCACAACAAAAGAAGACTAGTAGAGTTATGCATTTTAAGATAATGGTAGTGAAACATAAAAAATAATACTTAATATAATTCATCAAAATATAAAGTTCTACAACTTCTACGGGGCATTCCCCTGATAAATCTTCATAACAACAAAGTCTTACTAGACAAATAACTAAAACTAGAAGATTTTAAAGAAAATCAAATCTAAGTTTTCAAAATAGAATTCCTTCAAAAGCTTCCCATAATGTAGGTTCTACCCGAATAATCAAGTTAGTCTTAGGTACAAACAAAGATCCTACAACATCAAAAATCTATTGGGGAGTTAGCATGACTAGCTTAGTGAGATAATCCTTACGTTAGAGTACTCATAACAAGCATTCAAACAAGTTCATTAAACAAGCATGTGAAATGCAAGCAACCATATGATCAAATAATACATACGACTATCCAATTTCGTATGTAGGATGGATTTACCCCTCCATCGGTAGTAAGGGAATGATTTGAATTGGGCCCCAATCGACCTCCTTGAAATTTTGCGCGTGTCTTGAAGTTCCAAAGAACTGTACTACTAGTCATCGAGCTTTCTTTACCCAAAGCAATCGATCCCGCTTGGATATACCTTGAGGTCGTATTCCTGAACATCCTAATTCCTTAAGATGTAGCTGGGAAGCTTACCTTTTCGGTCCCACGCCGAAGAGTAGTAGCAAAAATGCGAAAATGATATTCTAAGTGATATGCATAAGTAAATTAGTTTAAGGGAATTTCTCATCCGACATTGATTCATTTAAGGCGACCAATCAATATTTGCACACATAGCAATATACATAGAGACAATTATAACATTCAAGATCTACTTGAATTCATTGATCACACATAGCAATTCATATACATAACTCCCACGATAACACGCACGCATATCAATTTTTATCTTTTCCTAATATCTAGTGCTCTATTCTATAAGCACGTGTGCAAATACATAAACGTAAACGAAGACTCATTCGACCATGGCGATCTTCTATCAATCAAAGTAATCCTCCGGAAAGAGAAGATCTTGGTCCTCATTACCTAAACAAAGAAATACCCGAAATGAATATTTCATCCAAGATCTACTTGAATTTTCTAACTCAATCTTATTAAATTCGTCAAAATTAATATTAGTGAAAATTCTAACTTAAAATGGCTATAACTTGTCATTTTAATTATATTTCATTCTACATACTCGAAAATCATATCTATTTCTAAGGTTATTTTTGTCATAAAATGTTTTAGGTCTCGAATAGTAGGGTACAGAACTGTTACGAAAATCCTAGCTTTCAAAACACAATTTTTCAAGCTTTTCTCCATCCAAAAAATCTCGTACAAAAATATAGATATTTGTATAGTTGAAAAATCATTGAATATATATATATATATATATAGACTTATTATATGCATTAATTTAGTGGTGTTGTTTCGACCATGATTTTTGTAAAACAATGTGTCTTAAAAGTTGGAAAAAGCTAAGACTTGAAAATTTTGCTTAAGTTTGTTGAATAAATGTGAATGAATGTTTCCTTCTCTAAGTTTTATTTCTTTTCTTTGAGAATAAAATAATTTTTCTTAAAATAATTTTAGTCTTTCTAAGATTCATACAACTTCATTTCTAGTGGTTGAAAAATATAGTTTTTCTAAGTATTTCTTGGTAGTGACTAAATTTCTTAAAGTAGTCTTGTTTATGTGTTATTAATTTTTCCTAAAGTTAGTTCCATCCAAATAAATAATGATAATGATTTTCTAAGTTATTTACTAATTTTATTTCCTAAGTAAAACTTATCTCTAAAAGATTATTCTTTGATGATCTTTTAAAACTTGTCTAGACCTTAGTACTTTAGAGTGTTGATGAAAACTTTACAAATGAGTTTAAGAAAAACATTTATTAAACAATGACTTGGCAATATTAAGTTTTAAAGAAACTTTCTCATTTCATTGGTTTGAAAAGAGAGTATGTGACAACTTTACTTTATGTATTCTTTGATGAAATTCCACGTAGTATTATTACTAAAAACTTGTGATGAACTTATCCAAATTTTGGAAAAGATTTGTTAAGATGAAACTTTAAGTTTTTATGGAAAACTCATTTCCTAGATGACAAAGATTTATTTTTTTAAGGATAGTTCATATATTTATTTATTTAAGAAAACTCCTTTATTTTTTGTTGAGACAATAGCAACATGTTCATGCATGATAATGAATATGTTGATATAAAAATATAACAATATTAAATAATAAGATAAGATATATATATATATATATATAAGAATAAATAAGAGCATAATAATAAGGTCAAGTATTAGGAACCTTAACTTCATCAAGGCTTCTGGTCAAGTATTGGGAGCCTTAGCTTCATCAAGGCTTCCCGATACTAAGAATAGACTAGTCCTAAAAGAAAAGAAAAAGAAAGAGAAAGAAAAGAAAAGCATGATAATAAGATGTAAGGTTAGTGAGCACTTAGGCTCTAATAAATATATATACATAATATACATAATATCATATAGAAGTTAAATTAGAGCAAATAATAATAACAACATAATAACATAATGGAATTTTAAATATGAACAAGAACAAAACATGAACATATTGTTGCTTCTTTAACACTCATGAGTCTAAGAAAATACACTAAACTATGCTAAGTTACATGAACATGATGAGTAAATATAAGAAGTTTTACCTAAGATTATAAATTTGTTGAAGAAGAAAATAAGTGGTTGTAGTAATATGTGGGTAGTGGTTTTGTGGGAAAGAGAGGAAATTTGGAAGAGAAATTGGGAGAGAGAATTTGTGGAGTGAATTTGGTAGAGTTTTGGTAGGAAAATTAAATGTGTGAATGATAAAGGAGGGAATGTGGTATTTATAGAGTTTTGGAGTAAAATTAGTGTGATTAAAATTGTTGGTCCAAAAGAATAACCAAGAGGAGGGTGAATTGGTTATAAAAATTGTTTATTAAAAAAAAATTTAGAAACACTCACACTTAGTTAATCAAGTTTGAAATGGCTTTAAAACACACTTGAAAATGATTGTACTTGTTTTAAGATCGTAATAAAAAAAATTAACTCAAATGAACTCAAGCAAAAACAAATTCACAAGATTAAAAAATTGTTTCCAATTGCTCTCTGACCGATTCTCTAATTTTAATCCGCAGCACAAATAATTAAATAAAAATGCACGAAATTAAAAGATAGGATAGAGAAGATTGCAAAGAAGATTTATAGAGATTCCACCTTAAGCATCAATTCTCTCTTCCAGCACCAAGCCATGGACCTGGTCTTCCTCATCGGTATGTTCCACTATATCAAAATAATCAAGTTACAAGTTGCCATTGCCAACACACTTGGCTTACAATGCACTCAGCTTGATTCTCCAAGCTTTCCTCGAGCTAGCAATCAATCTACTGAGCCTATTTGTAACTCTCAATCTCATATAAAATGAGTAAATCTAAAACAATGGAAATAAAATATGAATCCTCAAAAGTTTCGAACAAAGTAAAACAATTAGTGTAAACAAGGTTTTGCTCAGATGATGATGTAGTATGTAGTATCTCTGTTTGCTCTTTTTTTGTCACGATAAAAAGTTTTTAATCTTTGAGCATGGCTTGAAGAATATATTTGAATTCCTCCAATGGTTAGTTTTCTAGAAGATAAGCTTGTCCCTTGATATTTTGCACAACATTCGGATAAGCTTGTTTTGATTCTCTAACCGATAATACTTTAAATACCACGTTATCTTAATGTTGTTGTCTTGTAATCTTCAGAAGATAAACTTGCTTATCTATAACATAGGAATCGTTATCTTGTAATTTGAATTTGATCATTAGACCGTTGTTGACATCTTCTTCACAATTCACCTTCTGATCCTTGTATCCCTTAAGAATAGAACCGTATCTTCTTTGTGAATAAATTCCTCTTGCTTCGACTCTATTCTTCAGACACATACTTCATAAATTATGGATCGTGTCTAAACTTTGTAAGTACTTCATATTATGCATACTAACTTTCTCCTCAAATATAATTCGTTGTGCAATCTCAAATGAAATGCCAACCTCATTAGCTCTCTTATAAGCATAACACTGCGTAATCAAAACCAAATCCCTTCCTAATAAATAGTGTCCACATTTTCTCTAACCATGCCTTAGTAGCAGAATTAGAGAACTCGCTTGTAATTTCAAAGCGTGAATCAACATCTTGGACTTTGTTGTCAAAAACATGATTTTCCCAAAAACTGAAATTTGATTCCCCATGGATATTTGAACCAACTTTGTGGAACGCATTTGAATGTATTACCTAAATACATTCAACTTTGGTGCTGAGTCTTCAGTTTGATAAAACAAAATTTTGTTCATTAATTTTCAAATCGTTAAACTATATGACCTTCTGATTCAGTCTCTGAGCAAACTCTTTGTTTGCTTATCACGAGCAACCGTCTGAGTTAGTCTCTGACTTCAAGACTTTATTAATTCCTTTGAATATGTTACTTCATAAAACACTGCACAACTTAACTTATTAGAAATACTTGATCTTTTTGTTATCATCTAAACATATTTTAGGAGATCTTAACAAAAACTAATTGAAATCGAAATAAAAATGAGATGAAGGGGCATGGGGGTGGCGTCGGTTTTGCATTAAAAAGGTAGAAGAGTTGATTTATTTTTGTTGTTTTGTAATGAAAAGAAGTAATGTGTAAGGTGTGATGTGAATAAAAGTTGTATAAAGAAGGTAAATTGTAAGGAATAGGTATGGTTGAGTGTAAGAAAAAGGTGTAAGAAAAAATAGAGATAGTAAAATAGTAAGGAATAGTAGAAATAGTACTATGAATGGTAGACTAGACAATTAAAATACCGGTAGTAAAGAAAATACGTGTAAACGGCCTACATCTGATATTTTTAGTTACCCAAAAATTCTAAAACTGATATTTTTGAAATCCTTATATTTTTACAAGTATAATGGTATTGTCATAATATTTTCACTATCTCGTGTACCGTGGTACGATTTTCGAAAACTGATCATGCTCAAATCCGAAATACACTGAAAATTAACGAATATGATATTTTTAAGCTTTCCCATATTATTACGAACCATTATCCACAACTATCTCAATTTCATTATTTAGGGGTTAAGAATACAGGATTGTCGGATCTAGATTCACTGAAATTTGGATGCTGCAATTAGGTCTTCCAACTTTTCACTAGACAAAAAATAACATTTAAGTTGCACAAGCATTGGTAAGATATCTAAACAAAAATAAGAGACAAAAAATTTGTTTTAGATACAATAATACACCATCTTATGCTTGCTTTTTTAGTAACAAAATAGGTTATACGGAAATATATTATTACTATAAGAAAAACAAACTCGATGGACATTAGGTCAACACAAAGAATAATATGAGCTTGAATTTTTAATGACCCAAGCTTGTTTGACTTCCTAAAAGTAGATAATATACTTATTTTGAATGTGGGAACACATAGCCAAGCTTAAAGGAACCTGGTGTTTTGATAGAGATGCTTTGTGTAAACTCCGGAAATTTTCCACACTAGTATACAACTCTACAATAGATTGTATGAACTAGTTAGTAAACTTAGATCCCATAAAAGCCTAAGAATAGATCAGTGCATGGAATTTGGCTAGTTAAGGATTTAGAAATCGAATAAAGAACTTCTTTAACCCTAATTGATACCAAAAACGAGATTTTGTATCTTGAACTGATAATTCAAGATATGATTAAAAGAAAATCTAAAATTCAAAACCGAAACCTGATATACTAATAGATTTAAATAGAAAAATATAAATATAGAGATTAAATGATTGCTTTGGAACTCAACAATGACTTGAGACTAGTACAATGAGTAGTAATGAGCCTATATTTGGATTTAAACTCTAAATTCAAGATTTCTAGATAGTATTAATAGTTACTCATAAGAATTCATGATAGGTATTGACAACTAAAGATATATATATAGTTTAGCCTCTATATCAAATGTTATATTAAGTAACTAATTAACTACGCTTATAGATAAGAAACGATAACCTAAAGATAAACCGTTAGGATTATAAATACACAACGAAAACATAAACCGATGAATAACTCAAGATCTGAACTTCAGATAAATAATTGAATCACACTATTGTTCTAATCATGGTTTCCTTAAGCTATTCGAGCCTAAAACAAAAATTGACCTAATGAGCTTAAGAAACCTTAATCGCGGGAGATAAAATTCTACAAATAATTAATCACGTATATATAAAACTTAAAATTGTATTATTTGATAATCTAAGTATTTTGTATAACTCTATAAACATATTTTTGTACAAAAACTCTCAAATACTAGCTAAATTATACCCGTATAACTTGTTAAACTATCCTAAAACTAAATTAAACAATTAATTAATATATATATATATATACATTCGGTGGATTTCGGCTGCAAGATTGCCTTGGAAGATTGGAAGAAGAAGGAGCCGAAATTTGTTCAATAATGCACTCCTTTGTCAATAAAAGTAACTTTAAGGACCAATCAAAGGATGACAACTCAACCACTCATTAATGAATATGAAAACAACATATCAAATGCAGCTAAATGAGGAGGAAATTCGGAGCAAAATCGGAGAAGGCACAGCTGCAAGCTTCCCTTGTTTTTCCTTCTATATATATGTATTGAATACTCTTAATGAACAAACAAACACCCACAACTCTCTCTCGAAAATTTCAGATCAAAACTACTCCTAAGTAGCAGCCAAAACAAACTAAAAACAGAAATCAAACCGATCGAATCATTCAGTTCGGATCAAAAGAAAAACTGATACGAAAAACACTTGAAACAAGTTCAAGGTAAGTTGATGTAATTCGAATGGTTTTTCTTTAAATCTAAGGATTAGAATAACTTCTGATAATCATAGGAATGTAATCTACACAAAAACAAGCTTCGGTTTCATCGGATCAGCTCAACTAAGGTAAAAATCTGAAACTGGTTATATTTAGTAGGATCGAAGTCTAAGGATATATGTTTGTAGAAGTGTTAAGAGTGGTTTTATGTCTATATATAAGTTATAGAAACACTTATGAACGGTTTTAAGAATGTTTTTAACGTAGAAAATTTAACAAATATGAATTGGATCATCGAGGAAGATGATGAATAGTGCCAACACTATCTATAAGCCAGCAGTATAAACGTTCAATGCCGGTGGCTTACAAGGATAGGCCGGCAGTATAGAGACGACTTACCTGAATAGAAGTTATGTAAAATTTATTTTCACGTAAAAATGAACGAAAGGCGGCTATCTGAGATTCTATGCCGGCGGTGTAGATACCGGCGTACGTTGAAAGCGACAGCTTTCAAAGCCGGTGCAATCGATATGAATTTATTTGCAAAACAAATCAAACCGGACCTGGGTTTCAAAGTCGACGGCTTTGATCAGCGAACACTAATTTCTTCTACGAAGGCTTGTTTTGATATGAAAGAATTTATATAACATATATATATGCAATAAACCTACTGAAATATTATATAATTATTATGATAATATAGAATTTATTAAATAGATAAGTAAATACAAATATTTAGAATATTTTGCTTAATATTTGATAATTCTTAAAGCCTTAGAATTAAGAAAAACATTAAGTGTTAATAAAAGTTATAAATAGTCAAATATTTGTTCTAAATAGATAAAATAGGTAAGAATGGAATTGAAATAAGCTAAATTTTTGTAATGTGACTTCTAAAAATAACAAAGTAATTATATGAGATAAATTAGGAGAAACACGAACACATTAAGTAATAATGATTTCTTATTTTGAGTTCGGTATAGATAAAAAAATTAGTATTTGTCATACCAAAGCTTGATAAATATCAAGTTTAGGACACTAGCCACGTATAGGAATTTCGTTATATAATTATATTATATTGATGAATACCTTATTCATTTAATAGGTGACTTTGATACACTAGAAGATCTTCCAGCGATTATTACGATTGAGTCAGTATGAGCATGTGAGTAATTCATAATTTACTGTTTGTGCTTGTAATTAGTTGAACATATAATATAAAGATAATAAAAAGAATGTTTTGTTGAAAATATGTTGTGATTGAGTATGATTGTTATTAACATTACAAAAGTGACAATACAATGGTTGATGTTATGAAATATTATGATGATGATGTGTGTATTGTGATCACACGAAATTGATAAGAACTATTGATTTAATAAATAATTGGTCATGCATTGCACGAACTGCATTATTGCATATAAAGGGATGAAGCCTGCTACGTATTAATATTTTGGTTCTCTATTAACGCTTGGTTGTTCTAATGTGTTAGTTCTTCTAAGGTTTTCTTTGTTCTGTTGGTTCTACGGAACTGGTAATGAAGAAACCGCCGTAGAATCACTTTGAAATGATTAATTACTTAGGGCGTTTCTAAGGTGGATATAGGAAATGGTCAGTTTAATTGATTATATTTAAAATGATAACCCTAAAACAAGAAATCGTTGATTTTCCTATAACTTGGTCTCTCTTGGGCAGGTGGGTCATGGAGTAATGTTCTTCAACCCTGAAAAAGAGGCATAAATCTTTTTCTTATTTGGATTCTAGATCATCCAAGTTGTATCTGTGCATATGGTTGAGTGCTTGCATTCATATGATTGGTTAAAAAACTTGTGTGATGTATGATATGTTTGGTTATACTGAGCTATGGTTACTCATACTCCAACAGTCTTTCAGGTTTACCCCTACGACCCTGGTTAGTCACTTCCAGAGTATGGCTCGGTAAGAGCTTAGGAGTGGAAGTCTATAGTTATACTTTGGAATTAATGGTTATGTACTCCTAAAATAGAGTAGCTGTATTTCTTTAGTTGTGTACTACAGGAAGACTACCTGGTTGTAATAGTAAATTTGTTATATTTTATGATTAAGATAGAAGTTACTTACCAATTTATTTCTAATGTATTTATCATTTTTATAAGCAACTAAAATATCCTGTTGTTTTGAAAACCTGTCATTCTTTGAAGGTATCTAGTGAAAGTATTCAAGTGAGACTTGTTTACTTCTACTAGGGTACCCTCGGGGCGTGACACTTTCTTGTTCTCAAGCCTACAAAGGAAAGAACAACATTACATGAGGTTTGATGATGACAATATAATTGAAGTCATTGTCATTAATATCGCTAGACAACCTCCGTTTACTTTTTAATGTTGCTTTGGTTGATGGTCTAAAATACACTAAACTTGTAATATTAAGTTTTTAATAAAGGATACAAAATTAACTTTGATATAATGAGCGTACAACCTATGATAGGAATGGCAATAATTTGTTCAAAGGTTTATGTAGAAAGAACATTTATCAAGTTAAACCATCTCAAATAGATTTTGAAAAATGTTTTTCTCACTTTGAATGATGGTATGTTTACATGACATAGAAACTATTACCTTTTCTCATCTTGAAAATCTTTCGAAAAAGAATTTTGTTAATTGTCTACCTAAAATTATTGAAGATGATGTTTAATGTGATGCATGCTTAAAAAATAAAATGGTATGAGCTTCACCTAAAAGTAAGGATGTAATTCCAACTAAATGTCCTCTAAGATTGCTACTCATGGATTTATTTAGTCTCACATGAACACTCAGTCTTGATGAAGTTAATATAGTTTAGTAATAATTGATGACTATTCGCGTGATTATTAGGTACAATTCATACAACATAAAAGTGTTGCATCTTCAAAATTTGAAAAGTTTGTAAAATGTGTTCAAAATGAAAAAGGCTTTTCCATAGTTAGTCTTTGAACTAATCATGGAAGAGAATTAACTCAAGATTTGTCAATTTTTGTAAAGATCAAGACCATACTCGTAACATCTCTATAGCTTGTACTCCTCATCATGACAGAGTTGTTGAACATAAAAATTGAACTTTAAAAGAAATAGTTCAAACCATATTAAATTTGAGTGGTATAGCTAAATATTTTTGGATTGAAGCCCTTTCCACTACATGCTACACCATGAATCGTGTTTTCAAAAGACCGTTTACATCTAAAATTTGTTATATGTTAAATGAGTATATAACACTAAAAAGTGCCAACATTTGAGAGTAAGTTTATTTAAGATACCAACGTTTTGAGTAGCTAAAAAGAAATATCAATGTTTCGCAAAGTCAATCAAATGAGGTATCAATGTTTTGCAAGGTATATCTAAGGTATCAACATTTCGTTAGTTTTCAATTAAGTTTCCCTAGTTTTTTTCAATGGTCATTTATTTATACCTTACTTAACTCACTTTGTAAAATGTTAATACCTTCAATGATTTTATCCAAACACTGATACATTTTTTTAACCATTCGAAATGTTGATATCTTAAATGAATTTACCCTCAAAATTGATACATTTGGATGTAATTTACCATATGTTTAATTGATGGGTTTAAGTTGTGTTGAGTCTCTTTGTTTGGTTTTGACGATAACAAAACATGTATAAGTGGCTACTAACAAAATTATTGAGTGTGCAGTTTGTAAATGATAAGATAAAACAGTCAAGTATGATCAAATGTATTATGAAAATATTTTTCAAAGAAAGATCGAAATCAGAGAAGAGAGTAATTCAAAGACAATCTGGAAAGTTTTTCAAGAAGACAATATCACTCGGAAGGTAAACCTGCTGCTTGTCAACAGCACAGTAACACTTAGAGAGTAACTCAAAGAGTTGATCTAGTGTTACGAACAAAATATGCAGATTACAAACAGTAGGTTGTACATTGAATTCTCTTTAACTCTTTCATTATTTTGAAGACCTAGCTCCAAAGTTGAATGTATTTGGGTAATACGTTCAAATGTTCCACAAAGTTAGTTAACATATCCAAGGAGATTTGAATTATTTTAAATTAAAGCTTATGGAGAAATTCAAGAACACATGACAGAAAAATTAGATTCTTTCCAGATCATGTTATTTCAAGTTTTTATGAATTAAGCTCGAGTTAGTTAATGAGAATACAATTATTTGAAGCTCCAGATGTGTTTATAGTAAAAGTTGTCAACTTTCTCAAACTCGGATCAATATGGATAAGTAGAAGAAAGATATTACGCTATTTTCAAGGGATAAGATTTGTTCAACAGTACCAATAGACTTATCACCTTGTTTCGATCAACAATTGTTTGGATAACAACCTCATCTATTATCTACAGTGGATTACGTTAAAGAACAAAAAATATGAAGCAAATCTCATCACGAATTTTATATTATCCGTTGGAGATGTGAAGATATAAAAATAGAACAGAAATTTAAGAAAACGAATATAACAAAAACACGTGAAAAAGAGAGCAGAAAACTATCTACTTCAGCTTCCTATTGTGCAAATACTGTTATATTTTTTCGTACGAAATTTGAGAGGAAACTTACATTATTTATTCCTCATCTACTTTTGATTTCTTATGAGAGATTGTAGAGGAGTGAGAGTGACATTCTTTTCTCTGTAGATCAGTAAATAACTTGAATGAAGTTAGATAGGCTGAGCAGAGTGATTGAAGTTCGTTATAGTTGAACAAGCTTATACTCTTATTTCTTGATTGGATAGTGGAACATGCCAGTGTAGAATATCGGATCCCTAGCTTGGAGCTGGAAGAGAGGACTGATGCTCGAGGTGGAACCTTTATAAATCAATTTTGCACTCTCTTCTTCCTTATCTCTTTAATTTCGTGCATGCTTACTTATTTGTTTTAGCTGCTTTATATTCTCAGAGACTAAATTAGAGAGTAAACTAGAAGCTTAACTTTAAACTTTTGCTTAACCTTTTGTGAACTTAAGTGAACCTGTTATATCCGAATTTTAATTGACATTATCTGTAATAAGGATTAATTGTTTTCAAGTGAATTTATAAGCCATTATAATTTGATTAACCAAGTTGTGTGATTTTGGTTTAATTTTAAAAAAGATAAATTTTTATCAAATGACTAATTCACCCTCTTTTGGTTATTCTTTTGGGACTAACAATTGGTATCATAGCGATTCTCTTTTACTTAATTTAGTGATCTATTTATGATGGTTGAGAATAACATTGCAATCAATAAGGCTCCTTTCTTTGATGGCACGAATTTTGCTTATTGGAAGATGTGTATGTCTACTTATATTAAAGCTAATGATTATGATTCTTGGCAGGTTATCTCTAATAGTAATCACAAAGTAACCTTGTCTAATGATGAAGTGCTGACACCACAAAAGAAGAAGCTTATTAAGAAAAATTCTAAGGCTAAGAATCTCTTACTAATGACAATTGCATCATCTAAATTTTATTTGATATCTTGTTGTGAAACTGCAAAAAATTCATGGGATACATTATGTGTAACATATGAGGGGACTAAAACTAAAAAAACACTAAGATTAATGCATTGCTACAGAAGTATGAACTTTCTAAGTTTAAATCTAATGAAAAAATCAAGGATGCATTTGATAAATTCACTGCTATATCTAATGAACTGACATCTCTTGGTAAAAAAATTCCTGAACTAGGTTTGGTGAGGAAAATGCTCAAAATTCTTCCTAGAACATGGGATGCTAAAAAGATTGCTATTGAGGAGGCTCAAGATCCGAAGAAACTGACACTTAGTCAATTAAAAGAGAAACTCGTGTCATATCAATCTTTTAGACATTACAGAAGAAGCCGAATCGAGTAAGAGAGCAATAGCTTTTAAAGCAGAGAAAGAGGAAACAAGTGATAAAGATGAGGATGTCAACTCATTGGCTCAACATCTTCATAAGTTTCTTAAGAAAGAAGGTAAGATTTTTGTTAAGTATAAAAAATATGATATTAATCGCAAGAGATGTGACGTAGGGAAAAGTTATAAGGAGAATGACAAAAAGAAGGAGAAACCAGAGATCATATGTCATGAATGCGAGAAGCCTAGACACTTTAAATATGAATGCCCAGTTCTTATCAAGAAGATGAAAAAATTCAAGAAGAAAAAAAAGTAATGATGACAACTTGGAGTGTCTTGGATAAGTTAGAAGCTAACTCAGAAGCTGCAAGTGAAGATAGGGAAGAAGCCAATTCGTGTCTAATAGCTACATCCAAGGTAAATTCTGATTCTAAAGCTCAAACGAGTGATAATGAGATGTATACTGAGATGAAAAAGCTTTTAAAGGCTCTTAAAAAGGCTGATTTGAAAATTTCTAAATTAGATGCCGAGAATAAAGCTTTGAAAAATGAGAAAGATTTTTGAGTCAAACAAATAAATTCTGCTAACGAGAATGATGTTGGTCCCGAAAGAATTACCAAGAGGGGGGTGAATTGGTTATTTAATAAAATTTAACCTTTTTAAATTCAACCAAATTCACTATATTAGTTACTCAAATTAAATGGCTTCTAAACTCTATTTTAAATATTGTTAAATTTCGAATAATATCAGACAAGATTAAGTTCGTAAATAAATAAAAACAATATGTTAATAAAATTTATTTGCTCCCAGTTACTCTCTGACTGATCTTCTGAGTTCAATGTTCAGTAGAACTTAAATTTCCAGTTATTCTCTGACTGGTCTTCTGAGTTTTAATGCAGCAAGAATAAACAATAAAATATGCACGAAATTAAAAAGATAAGGTAGAGAAGAGATTGCAAGATCGATTTATAGAGGTTGCCTCGAGCGTCAATCCTCTCTTCCAGCTCCAAGCCGGGACCCGGTATTCCAGACGGTATGTTCCACTATTTCCAAAAGAAATGAGAATACAAGCTTGTTTCTTCAACAAAGAACTTCAAACACTCTGCTCAGCCTATCTAGCTTCACTCAAGCTATTTACTGATTTACAGAGACTAAAAGTAACTCTCTCTTTACACAAATCTCATTCAAGATATACAATGTTTTGAAACAAAGAATAAACGTTTCTAAAATTTCAGCTCAAGGAAAATTTCGAATGACAGTAATTTGCAAGAGATTCTCAGAGGCTTTTGATTATACTCGTTTTTTTCACACTCTGTCTTCATTTGTTCGAGATATTTAACTTTGAAATTCTCCTTCTCTTCGGTTGAAACGGTTAGAGAATTCGAATTGGATAGATGATAATCTCCAGTAGTTCCTGATTTGTGTGATAAATTCTGTGATTATCCAAATCTTTGATAACGTTGATGTTTATCCATATCATTGTTTGACCATCTTGAAGATAGACTTTCTCGTAAAAAATCTTCTAAATCCCAAAAGATAGAATCGAAATCTTTCTTTCTTGATCTGACTGTCAACTTGTAAAAAACGAATTTATAACATCATTGAATATAAACCCAAGCCATAAATAACAAACATTCTGATCCTTGATTAAATTAATTTTCTGTCATAACTTTTGATTTTTTCATACGTTTAAAAAAAAAACGAATCCCCTTGGATATAATAATCATCTTTGTGAGACATTTGATGAATTACCCAAATACACTCAACTTAGGAGCTGGGTCTTCAAAATATAAAATAATTTTTGAAAGATTCGAACTGTGATCTTTTTGTGCGAATCCTGTTCTTGTTCCCAGTTTACCTTCTGAGTTACCTTTGAGCAGTCTTGTTTGTTGCTCAGCCGTTTCATCTCTGAGTTTTCTTCTTAATTCTATTTTGTCTCTGAATACTTTCTGATTTATCTTTAAATTTTTCATAACTTCTTGCTTAGCTCTTGAAAACTCTTATTTCACTTACACATTAAAATGAGATTTTGCATACTCAAAAATTCATTAATACTTAATCTTTTTTGTTATCATCAAAACATCAAAAGAGAAATACTAACATTTGATATATTAAAGAATGATACCGAAAAGTTACATGTCAATTCTGGTGTTTTAAGAAAATAGAATGATGTTTTGAAAAATGAAATGAAGGGCTTAAAAGTTAAAATAGAAGATTTGTCGCTAACTACAAAAACACCTTTAATAAATTTGATGAAAGTGACAAAAAGTTAAATATGCTCATAAATAGTCAAAGACCTCAAGTGTAAATATGGATTGGGGTATGAACATGGTAGCTCATTTAATATTGAGAAAAAGATTGTGTTTGTAAAGAAAGTGAATTTGTGAATAACGAACCTGTTGAAATAAGGAACCTGTTAAAAAGAGCATAAACAGTAATAGTGTAAACCCCGGTTTTTCAAGTAGCCAAGAAAACCTAGAACGGAAAACCAAAACCCTAAACCGGATTAGCTCAGCTTGGAGTGAGAACTAGAAACCCTAATCCGGCTTTTCCTCGGTTCCAGTTAATAAATTTTAGAAAAATTTAATTTTGATTATAGTT